>BPLS01000220.1:207138-219938 GCA_019656275.1 Rhododendron kiyosumense | reverse complement strand
AAGCTGTTCAAAGTTGCAACAGCATCTGATTAACCCAGTGCCAACCTTGACAAAGTATACTGATGACCTACCCTTTCCCGAGGCCCTGCACGCCGAAAGTGTACTCCTCTAGGACTGTTCTTTTGAACAACAATCTGAAGGACAAAAATGACACATAGATTAAGATACAAACAGAAAAATTTGGAACAAAAACATTACAAGAGAAAGAGAGGTCACATACTTCTTCTGCGACCACATCTTCTGGGCTGACAAAAGTTTGCCTAGTAATCACATCGAATTACCATGCAAAGAAACTTCAAGTTGGTAAGTGCTTCAAATGGAAATACCTAATAGACGAAAAAAAGGTCAAGGAAATGTGAACTTACTTGACTATGGCATAAGCTTGGCTCCTTTGTAAAGGATTCGGGTAGGACTGGAAAAAACAACAAAAAAGAAAATTTTAATCTCAACTAATCATCCGAAGATTGAAATCAGAATTCCTTAAGATGACCAAACAGAGGGAGTAAATCTATTAAATTCGCATCCCAAGCTACATATTAAGGTCTCAAATTTAAACAACTTAATACATACTGGCAGTCTAGGCACACACAGACGTGTGTGCATGTATGTTGAAATTGAAACGTGGGATAGGAGAGTGGGATGGGAGAGTGGGGTAGTTGAGCATGAGTGATTTTACCACAGTACCCCTAACAGTTAAGGTTAGACTTAATCTCACATCGCTCATCTAAGCCATCCACGCTTGGCTAATATATTCTAGAGGTTACTCCACCTATTGCCAATTGGTTTTAGGTTGGAACCCTCCAAGAAATCTAACATGGTATCAGAGTTAGGTCTTGGGTGGCCTCATCTCGCGTGGTCAAGTCTCTGTCGCCTGAGTCAATCGTCTAATCTCCATCAATTTATACCTCCACGTGCATCCGGGCTGCACGTGACGGATCGCTCGAGTCAAATCTCTTAGTTTCCTCAATTCTTACCTCCACATGCATCATGGTTGCACGTGAGGGGAAGTGTTAGACTTAATCCCACATCGCTCATCTAAACCACCCAAGCTTGGTTAATATATTCTAGAGGTTATTCCACCTATTGCCAATTGGTTTTAGGTTAGAACCCTCCAAAAAATCTAACAGTTAATTGTGTTATACTTAAAGTAATTGCAAATTTTTCATTTCATAAGGACAGTGATGGAAATCACTTTTGTGACAGGGCTTCAAAAAGGGGAGACACCAAACTGGTGCTCTCCCTTTATATATTAGAATAGATAGATTAGCCAACTTCCAACTCGTGATTCTGCAACAACTGTTTACCCACTGTATTTCACTAAGGCATAACCACATAGCTAGAAAAACGAGCAAAGTAAAACAATATAACACGAAACGTTACCCACCGTACAATCAAGATATTGCTAATTTAACACAAAACAAAGATGGTTCCTTGTTGATGATAATTTGGTATCACAGATAGATGAGTTGAATGTACGTATGCAGTATCGTTTCTCATGAATAATCCAATAGAAATATTTACATTTACTTATTGCACTAGCATCACTCACAAGACTTACAACCTCAGCAACATATTCATTTTCTCCATTTTGCCCTTGTTCGGTTTGGGGTTTGGAAAAATTTTTCCAAACCCAAATCCACTCATTACCTATAATTTTAATTATTATTTTCATTTCTCTCTCCACTCATTACCCCTATATTCAATCATTAATCTTATTTCTCTCTCTATCTCTCTCCACTCATTACCTATATCCCCAATTATTATCCTATTTTCACTCTTCACTCATTACCCAAAAATCAAATCCAAAAATTTTCTAAACCCACAACCGAACAAAGCCAGATACATGCCCACACTTGCATAGTTGCATGTGAAAAAAAATCTCCTACTTCTTTACTTCAGTTTAATACAAACTTATCAATTATAATCCTTTGGAAAGACATTAGCGTTTTGACGCAGCGTTGTAGCGGAAGTAATGACTAGATATCGTTCTACTTATCAATTATAATCCTTCGGGTTTGTATTTAGTACTCCATATACGACGTAAATGATCTCTTTGATCTTTTGACCGTTTGTACTTAGTACTCCATATACAACGTAAATGGTCTCTTTTATCTATTGACCTCAAAAAAACTAGTACAGCTTAACCAAATTATAACTTACACGTTTTAACCTAATTATGCTTACGCAGAATGTTGCACGTATGCATGTCTCTTAAGTAAAATTAAAAAATTAAAAAAAAGATTTAATTGAATAAAGAATTACCGGTAAATTGGGGAGAAAGGTCGTCAAGTGAGGAACGTCCTCGAGGACAAATCCGTCATTGATTGTCTGATCCTGATTTTGAGCTCTTATTGGTTGAACATGGCGCCAAAGCAATGGCTTTCTGATGGAGGTCTTGGGTTTGAAATTCAGACTGGGGAAAGTGGAAAGCGGCCTTATTGAGTACCGAGAACAAAGAACGGATGTATTTTCGGAGAGAGAAAGCGGAGGAGGAATTTTGGAGAGAGAGAGATCCATTGGAAAGTTAAACAACTGTGCGTGATCGAAACTTGAATGGGAGGAATGGTGGATGCTTCGACAGAGAGGGCGAGAGAAGCTGGAACCTACACGGGTGATCGATCTTGCGTCCGGCCTCGACAGTCGACACAAGGAACGTTTTTGATTGGACGTGAACTGGAAAAGCTGTTAAAAAGGACGAGACTTTTCTGGGCTACCGCGAAAATAACATTTGGACTTCGGCGGGGCGAACACAGGCCGGATCGTGCGAACCCCTTTTGTTGTTACGCCACCAATCCCCTACGAAAAAACTACTCCGTACTACCGTATATGAACTGACGAGGGGAGAACCGATGGTGCACATGGAATTTACTTTGATTTCACAAAAATTATTCGAAAAATTTATTTAAAATATTTTTTCCAGTGGCTGGTAAAAAAATTAACTGAATCGAATCCCTGAAATTAGTACATTCGATCGAGTGTTTGCAATTATCTGATTGAGTTGATTGAGTTGATTTTTCATAGAAACCACTCAAAAAAATACTTTAACTAATAGTTTAGATCATTTGTGCAGAAATAGAAAAATGGGTCGGGGGCACCAATCTATGCACCAATGCCCATCAGTGCAATCTTATGGGTACCCAGTAGTGGTAATGACACATATTTCTCATGCACAAATCGTGTACAGATTGTGATGTGGGGCCACTACAGATTCCACACAAATAATCCGAGCTGTTAATTAAATTTAAAACATGTTTTCAAGAGCCCTAGAGAGAAATCAGCTCAATCCGCTACCTGTAAGTACTCGATCCAATCATCTAACTTTTCATTCAGTTTTTGATTGGATGAAAAGTTGGATGATTGGATCGAACACTTATAGGTAGCAGATTGAGCTAATTTCTTTTCAAAGGACCTTAAAAACATGTTTTAAATTTAATGAACGGCTCGGATCATTTGTTTGAGACCCGTAGTGGGTCCCACATCACAATCTGTGCGTGAGAAATCTCTGTGGACAGACTTATTTGTTTTTCATATGAAGGGCAATTTGATACTATCAGTATCAGGGATAAAAGTGGTTGTATTTCCCATTTTTTAATCATCTTTGACAGTGTATGAACACGAAACTATGCGAGGCTCATACAAAATACTCCAACACAGAAGCAGCACACATTAATCTTGAGTTATACTACATGCATCTAATCTATACTTTCACAACTCTGAACTTAGAAACCTAGTCTACATTCACCCCTGTAAAAGTTCTTCCGATCTGCAGGAAAACATTGAACATGCCCAGATGTAGTATGTGTATGTGCTGTAGTTCCATTCCAATGCTTCCACAAACTTACAGTGCTCTGAACATTCCTGCATTTCCTTGCTTTGACAAATCAGTTTGCTCGTTGGTATGTACCTTCTGTCGCTTCATTCATGCTTCGCCAGCCAGCTAGAGAAGAGTTGGAAGCAAATCCTTGACTCCTCGAATACAATGGAATTTCACACCTGGCAAATCTTTCACTCTACCTCCTCTTATTAAGACCATAGAATGCTCCCGCAAATTATGACCTTCGCCCCATAGTCCACTAGAGCAATTTGAAATAATTCCCACTGATTCCTATGAAAATAGGAGACTGTTTTTCTCATTCACAAATCCATCTTTGTTTATGCTACTCACTTCAGTTTGGTCCTACTTCTGGTTCATTTTGTTACTAAAAACGGAGGAGGAAATCCATTGGCAAAAAAATTCAAGGACTCAGCTCCATTAGAAGGTGAAAATTTATGAAAACAATTGTCTTTATTCAGCAAAGACACCACGCTAACCAGTCTTTAGATTTTTACCTTGTCTTCCATAGACTTTAAGAACAGTTCACCCGGGATTCTTCAACGTATCATATAAACCTAAAATCTTCAGCCTAATCAGATACACAAAGATTGACGATATATTTGAAAGCCCGAATTCCATTTTATTGATAGATAGTTTGTGTGTACATTGGAGGAGGTAATGGATAAACAAAATTTCTTATAGTTGCTTTATACTTTAGCAATAGTTTTCGTACAGTTTGTCATTGCCGATAACCTGGTAACTTTGCTGCTTACAACCCCGGGAAGCCATAGACAAACTCTCATCCTCCCCAAAAAAAAAAAAGGAGGGATTTTGGCACCTGGCCCATCGTAGCTTTTACCGATACACCATGCATTCTTGGTCAGTAAAACTCAAGCTGATGACCATCTAAAGGATCAAATGATCAATCATATGTTGTATGACATCTGCACCGTCTGAATGCAGAGCATGGTCTTTGACCTGTCATATATTGCCCAACGGAAAATCAGTACCAACGGAAAATCAGTACGTACTGAGGTATTGAAGATGCAGATCTGAACTAGAAAACTTGTGCTGGTCAACAATTCAAGAGTTTTTTATCCTAATTGTATGGAGAAATATCCAACCAAAAGCAGCAAGATAGATGAAACGTTAAGATTTACTAACTAAAAAAAATGCTCTATTCCATCTGCAGGATTATGGCTGTAGTTTCTCTTAGACAAGATTTTTACTATTACCAAAAGAGCTCGCCAAACATTAAATAGATATTAACCATGTTTCCTGGGAAAATTTGCAAAGACAGCCACACTGCTAAGAAGGTTCACATAAATATGTATTTGTCATAACCACGGAGAGAGAGAGAGAGAGAGAGAGAGAGACCTGAATCAGACTATGAGCAGCAGATCTCAGTTTGCAACTATGAAAACTGACATCTACTTTTTCCCACGATACACGCGATAGGCCAGTCACAAGTTCCTCTGAGTAGTACAGTCCAAACAAAAAATTCAGCAAATAGTATCTGGAAAACCAAGTGCAAGAAGAAACAAAACCAACACCACTAAAAGATAATGCAATGCCTCTTCGAGCAATAAGATGAATTAATGGAGCCCCAGCACTTGGCCCAAAACAAGTCTAATATACAATAAAAGCAATCTGTTGAATACTCTAATTACAAGTTACTGAAGATACAAACCTTCCAGCTTATCTGGACAATCATTTGCTAGTGCAGTGGGTTCACATTGCTCCATGTCACACGCCTTACAGTGTTCTTCAAATACGATATGTGGATATTTTTCGTTTAAAGAATCCTCCCACTGATGAACAATATATTGTTTGGTCATTCAACTGCAACCACAACTCACATATAGTTTAATAAAAACACGCACAGAAAACATGGTACCTTGGGAAGCTCACTATTGCGTCTAATTGATGAGGTTCTCCAGCCCACTATATCTGAGCAACATTTGGTAAAAGGAAACAAGGAGAAAATTACCACAAAAAACAAGGAGGGTATAATTTCGAAACCACTAATAGATATAAGGGCTGCATCTAGAGTTTCAACAGGATACGGTCATGTCGAACATTGGAATATGCCACACGGCGTTTGAATGAACGTAATGCAGACCTGCATCAACGAATCGGTTGGTATATCAACAATTTAGTACTAGGATATTGATAGATGTCGACATCTGCAGACATTTGGAATTTGGAAAAGCAATTCACTTAACAAAGGAATGGGCTAAAGCAATATACATGTAGTAACATTCACCGTAATCTTCTATCATCCGTTTAAGTAATGGAGGCTTTCCATCATCATTGTCCACGAGAAAAAGATGTCGGCCTGTTCTTCTAAATATCAAATGAATAACAAGTCTAGCAGTTGTTTCAAGGGCAGGTGAACCGAAAAGAAAGGGTACCTGCATAAGGAAGCAAATTAATGAAGTTCAATCAAAACACAACCGCACCCGACATGGCGAATCAATGTAAGACCAGGTTATATTCTACTTATATATGCCAAAGAGAAATTGAGTTGTACAGACTGGCAGCATGGTGGTAGTGTTTCCAGTCTAGGATTAAAAGAAAGGAGGGGTCATGTGAAGCACAACTTTAGGATCCTTGAGTGCTGAATTTATCTGAAGCATAACTTTCATCTTCTGCATGGGATAAAATGCACGCATCCCGTAAAATCCACATGGAACCATGAACACCTCATCACCACATTATCTAAAGATCAGCTAAAGGCTCGTTTACTTTCTCTCAAGCTACTCGGATACACATTGTGAATACTGCACAAATGCAGTTACTCGGTGTTGGTTTAGTTAAGTTAGCCTGAATCACCGGACTCCAACTCTTGAATAGTAGTTGCAGAGTTTCAAGTAGTTGCAGAGAATGAGGTAAAGGTTAAACCATCTAGTTTGCCAGATGGCCCAAAGAAGTAAGAACCCTTGGAACTTTTTTTTTTTAATCAGCAAAAAGAAATTTCATTAACTCATAACACAAAGTACAGAGATAATAGGGACTTGGGTACACCAGCCTGACCACCCAAAACCCTCTTCTCCTAACCACACAGAGGAAACTGATTTAGGCCCAATGAGACCAAACTAGGAGGAAAAAACCCTAAGAACCCAACGGTTGGTAAAAAACCAACCCAACCCAAAAAGAAACCCTAAATCCTAGGCCCAACACCCACACCACAGAGAACCAAACACCCTAAATAAGATCAACAAGAACCCTTGAACTTTAAGGCTCTGTTTGGAAAAATTGCCAGTTTTGTGTTTGTGTGTTTATGAAAAACAAGAACTGAGTTTCTGTTTATACTGTAAAAAACAAAAACAAAAACAAAAACAAAAAGCATGATTGTTGTCCTTAATAGTTGGAGAATAAACCAAAACAAAAACAAAGAACAAGCATAATTCTAACCCAATAATGTATTAGAACATCGAACAGCAACCAGCCATTACCAGCACACAGAGAGAATCAATTTTGAACTTGGGGAAAATTTGCAGATTGATGGGTCTAAGTCAATTTCACCTTCGATCCTGGGTGCCAAAGACTCCTCTTCTTCGATTAGTGAGTGTAAGATCCAAGGGAGCCATGAAGTCAAGGAGCGATTAAGGCAGACAATTCTCCTCCGACGAACTTCATCCTCAACATGGAGTGGGATGATCACCGATGGCAGTTGGTTGGGTAGAACATAGATCATCGTTGGAGAGAGAGAGAGAGAGAGGTTGTGGTCAGCACTGGAAGAAATACAGTGGATATTTTCAGGAGTACAAGCTGCGGTGTGGTCAGATTTGCAAATCTAGTCGGTCATGGCTACATCGATGCCAGAGATCTACTGGTCTGTGAATTGAGGGAAGATGAATGGACATCTTCTAAAATGCTCTTAGTAGGATTGGAACTTGTGCCTACTGCATGTTAGGTGCCAGTACTGTAGGTCCGTGTTTTTTTTGGCTGCCGAAAGTGTTTCAAAAACAAATGGAAATGCAGCTTTTGAGTTTCCAAAATTTCCCATAAACAAGTGGAATTGCTTTTGTATTTTGTAAACAAAAACAGTAACAAACAAAACAAGTTTATGGTGCCTGTTTCAAAATTTACCATAAACAAAAACAAAAAACTGGAAATAAAAACTTTTCCAAACAGACTCTAAGAGGTTCTTGGCTAATCCTTTAATTAACTCTAACAATCAAGCTGACCAATGACTATACGTGCTATCAAACATCCCACAAAAAATACTATCACAGCTTAAACAAAGTCGCCAAATCCTCTCACAACCTAACCGTGTACTTTTTCAGATTCCATCGCATTACCCTCCTGACCCTAACTCAGCAGAACCATCATGCAAGGTGAACATAAACTATCTATTTGGATAATTCAAATAAAGCTCTTCCTAATACTGGCAGCATCATCCAATGTCAGCATGATTAGAAAGTGTGATTACAAGAAAGAAACATACCTGTTTATTACCCCTAGAACCAAGATGAGGTGTAGCAGAGGTAATGAAGTTCATAGGCTCCAAACCACCTATTGTACCCCTGGACAGCTCTTCACAGGATTTAGGCAATGAATCCTCCATATTGTTGCTTCTAGGAGGTCGAAATAATCTCCCGATCACATATCTTGCCACAAGTCCTCCAACTGAATGTGCAACGAAGGAGATCTTGCGTAAACTTGGTTTTTGTTTAATCAACTCAAGAATCTGGAATATACAACATATTAGTACAAACCACATACCAGATGTACAAAAATAAGCAGACTTGAAAG
This sequence comes from Rhododendron kiyosumense, assembly GCA_019656275.1. Taxonomy (NCBI): domain Eukaryota; kingdom Viridiplantae; phylum Streptophyta; class Magnoliopsida; order Ericales; family Ericaceae; genus Rhododendron; species Rhododendron kiyosumense. The sequence continues at coordinate 211,363 of BPLS01000220.1, read as the reverse complement.
ATCTTCCACTGCTAACAATACTGCAAGTCTGCAGCACAAAAGGAACAACTAACCTCCTCTGCCAATCGGTCACCCATTACATCCACACCATCTAATGTCAGGCTGGCCATATTTCGTTCACTACCTGCAAAGCAAGTCAACAAACATGAGTTTTGACCAAGTGGTCAAAATAATTGAATTGATGCCTGCATTCAGGGTACATAAAAGACTTTTTCCATCTCTTTCTCTTATGATCATCATTTTTTTCCGGGTGGGAATACAAATTATTAGAGCAGCTACCCCTAGAAATTCCTGTTGTTTCAAAACCTCTTTCCTTTTTTTTCCCGGAGAACGAATACAGCTTACAATAATGCAAACGTCATTCAGAGAACAAGATTATCTATGAACAACGGAAATAATTTCACCAGTTTAATTAGCCAAGGCGAACCACTTTTACACCAGAATCAGTTGGTCAACATTGACAACCCCCATAAGAGAGCTACACCGATTCAATTCATACAGACAATACTATTCATTATAGAGGTCAAACCGGAAAATCTATCACTTATTCATACTTTTGGATGAGAATTCTATATTCCTGTCTGGCTCCACCCATGCAGAAAAGACCAGCATTTGAATCAATACACACATATAAGATGAACGAGAATATATGAAAAGGATGCAAAAAAACAAAAGGGAAACTAAAACAGGAAAAAGAATACTCCTCTACTTTTATGCAGTCAAAGGCTTGATATCATTGTTCCAGAAGGAGGGGAAGAATGAGAAAACAAGTTGTAATGCAAGTTTGATTGTTGAAATGCTACTTACGATGAACAAATACTTTATCAGGTATCATTTTAACAAACAGCTCAGCTGCAAACTTCCAATCTTTAGAACTGCAAAAACAATATAGCACCAGGGTGAACATCCATACTGCAAAGTGCAAACAACAGACTTTCCAATCATCAGAAGCAAGAGAAGCCCCACAGAGCATGAGCATTCAAGTCACCAATAACTTCATAAGCATTTGATCAGATGGAAGAAAGTCTCCAAAAAACTTGAACATTATCCTCTTTCTCTCTCTCTAGCAAAATTTTCTCAGTGGAGATATTTCCATTACAATACATAACAGCCAATATTCAAGGATTATCAATGTAATAGTTAACTGCCACCACTAGTTTTCTTGGGTAACGAGGAAACCAACGCAAGGTCACTCGGACTCACCCCACGGGCTAATCTCAACTACACGCAACCATCTACAAACCACGTGTATCTGTAAGTCAAGGCATTGACAGCGGGAGATGTACACAGGACCTCCGAATTATGGTTGGTCCTGGATCCCTGGTGACAAACTTAAACCGTTGGACTACCCTGGTGTGGTAATTGCCACATTTTTGCCTTTAGTACATGATCTTCAAGCCTATAATTCTGAATCCAGAGGTAGATGAAACGACAACTACCACCACCCTGAAGGTAAGTAAGAATGAGAAAGTGTCTATGGAAGACAGAGGTCTGATTGACTGAGGAAAATAGGGGAAAGATAACCAGTGTCCTGTCTGAATGATGACTGCGATAAGAAAAACAATGGTATCCATAGGATAAAAATCCAAACCAAAAAGCCTAGTTACAAAACGTCGGAAACAACTATGTTCGGAGTCGTTTGATATATATGGATGCACGTGCATCAAACGGCTTGTTTCCAACCCATTTGATGTATGTGGATGCACGTGTGTCAAACGGCAACAGACACAGGTATGCCCGGAGTTGGGTTTTAACGTTTTGTTCCTAGAATTGCTCAAATCCAAAAAAACAGCCTTAGAGAATAAAAAACAACCACGGTTTCAAGCTGACAAACTCCTGAATATATATCCACACGACAAGAGCTTCAACTTCCACATATATTTTCACGGTTTAAAGGCAAAAAATCATCGACCGACATCAAAATTCCCATTTTGCAATAAACATCACAAAACCTTTTGACAAAGGGGGTAAAAAAACAAACTGAAACCTACATAAGAAAAGAATGACTGAACTTTCATCTCTACAGCTCAAAATGCAAATTAGCTACTACAGTACTTCAACTTTGTCTTCCAAATAAATTCAATTCAAGCAAAAAGTTCATCAAATCGAACATCAAAAAGAATAATCCACCACAACAACGAAATTTACGAACTTGTGCGCCAAATATCTGGATATGCATATCGAATGTGTGTGCGCGTGTGTGTGTGTGTGCGTGTGTGTGTGTGTGTGTGAGAGAGAGAGAGAGAGAGAGGATCTGACCTTCCGAGAATTCCGTGGACCATGACGACAAGATGATCAGCTGAAGCAGCAGCAGATTTGTCACAACTCCACATATCTTCCCCGCCATTCACCGATTCCGAGGAGCAAACCCCGTTCTTCACTGTGCCGTTTCCCATCCCTCTTGCTTCGCTCATTCCCAGGTCACCTACCCCGCATCGGCCCGCTATTAATCGAAAACTAGATTGTGAAAGTACAGAAACTGATCGATCTTCGAGTGAAGAATTCAAACGGTCGAGACAAGTCGGATGAGAGAGAGCCAGAGAGGGCGTGTGTGGATACACGAGGTGAATGTGGGAGGTGGTTGTGATGAGAGAGAGAGGTGTCCTGGGAGCGAGGGAAAAGAAAAGTGGAGCGAGAGGCCGCGTTGCGGAAATCCAAATATAGCTTTGGGGGTGGAGTTGAACTAGAATGGGTTTGATTTACTTTTTCAACTTTTGTACTAATCGACGTCGTTCCTACTCCTCGGTACCAGTGGCCGGTCGGTGTGATGCTACGCGTCGTGATGCTAGGGGATGGGACCCAAGTATCATCGCCCACCTAAGCAGCTTTACAACAAGGGGTTTTTTTTTTCTACGACGCATTTAGGCTCCGTTCGGTTATAAGGTGTTGTTTCACTTTTTCAAAAAGTATTTTTTTTTCAAACAATGGTAATTTTAAATTTAAATATAATGAAAAAAAAAAAAAATTTACACCGTTTAAAAGATCGTAATAAGATCTATCAAACAAGATCTATATCGATGGAAAAATTATTTGTATAAACACATAATTTTTTAGTTTAAAATTGCCTTCTTTTTCAAAAAGTTTCTTTTTTCCACAAAAGTAGAACGGCCTCTAAACAAACTAGCTTTTTTTTTGTCCTTATTCAATTTTTTTCATATTTATTAATTTTTCGTCAATTTTTTTGGATATTATTGTATCGTCATGACGAGAGAAATTTAAAAATTAAAAAATTATGATCAAAATTCAATTTTTTTAAATAAAGACAAAAAAATTGACTTTATTGACTTATTTGCCTTTATTCAAAAAAAATAGGTTTCGATCATAATTTTTTTTTTTAGATTCCTCTTGTCATAACGATGCAATAATCTCCAAAAATTGATAAAAAACTAACAAATACGAAAAAAAATTAAATAAGGACAAAAAAATAAGTCAATTAACTTATTTAGCTGAATAGAGCCTTACTCCAACTCTCTTCCTCTGGGATCACATTCAAATCGACAGCAGAGAGAAGACAAAATAGTATTCCCTTCGTTTAGATTTAATAGTCCTTTTTAGAATTCATGTCATTTTTCAATTGATTATATCTTTTAATTTACTGTATAATATTTTACGTGATTTCGAAAATATTATATTATAGAATTGATCGAGATTTATCAAATAAGATCTATATTCGATATAAAATTTATTACGAATTCAAAGATATAGCCCATTTTTTAACGATTAAAATAGAATTAAGAACAATTAAATCCGAACAAAAAATATATAAAACAATAATTTTTTAAAAAAAAAAGCTAAACACTGACATGGTGCGTCCAATTACGTTAGGTGCACAGTAGCCTTTTACATAGGTGCTAGTACAAATATCTTGTCGCACCGATATACTCCTTTACTTTCTTGACCCGAATTATAATTCACTCCGCTTTGTTCACCATTTTGAGAGTAATTTTTATTCTCGGTACAATTTTTAAAATTTTTCTCTCTATCTCTCTCCACTCATCATCACTTAACTCTAAAAAATAACTTTCTAAAATATCAACAAAATAAAGTACTGTCCTTTAACTTTTCTCCAAATTTAGCCTCCGTTCCGCTTTCTTTCAAAATCTTTTTTTTTAAAAAGAAGGTAATTTTAAATGAAAATATAACGAAAAAAAATATTTTTCCATTTTTTTACCATTTAAAAGATTTCAATGAGATCTATCAAATAATATCCATATTAGTAGAAAAA
>BPLS01000220.1:189127-207128 GCA_019656275.1 Rhododendron kiyosumense | reverse complement strand
TTATTTGCTTAAATACATTATCTTTGAGTTTGAAATTATCTTCATTCCGAAAAAAAGATTTTTCAAGAAAACGGAACGAGGCCTCGCTCTTCATTTTCTTGATAAACCCATCTCCTTCTCGAACTTGATAAATCCATCTCCCGTCGATGAAATTTTTTTTTCTTCAGAAACTAATAAAAAAATATTTTAACAACTTATAGTTAGGATCATCTTTATAGGGCTCGTAATGGACCTCGCAAAAATCAATAATTTTTTGCCTTTTTGCTACATCAAACGGGGCCTTGTCACAACAATTTCTTGATTTTTGCATGGCCCATTACGGGGCCGAGAAAAATATTTCAAAATACCTAGTTATTCTTAAGATTTTTTTTTATGGGTTCTTGAAAAAAATTAGCTGAATCCCATATCGGTAAAGATTGTTTCAGAATTCTTACGACGCTCTACTGTAGAGACCCGTATTTTTGGAGATCGTTTAAAGATTTTATTAATATTAGAATATAGAATAAATGAGGAATATTTTTTTTTTGAATTATTTGATTTGGAGTCAATGTGGAAAGGTTGTTTATAGAGGAGTGCATGTGTAATTTGTGATTATGTGAATATATATATATATGTGTGGGTGTGTATGTAGGGGAGAGAATTCCCCAATCCTCTCTCTCTGTCATCTCCCGATCTCTCTCTCGGCTCCCTCTCGGCTCCCTTGCTTTCTCACCCAAAATTCCACCAAAACTCCACCAAGATCCACCTCTATTCCACCCCTCAACCGTAGTCTTGTGCTTGAATTTCGTGGGTCTCGCTCGGAGGAGGAGTATTCGGATGATTTCGAAGTTTGGAGAGCTAGGGCTTGATCAAATCGCGTGGGTTTCAATCCTTGACTTGAGGTAGGGATTTCTTACTCTCGTTATGAGTTTATATGATGATTATGTGCCTAAATCGTGCTTTAGTTGGTTGAAATTTGAGTTTGTGATCGTTCTTAGTTTTTCTGCAAAATCGCCTGCTGCTGTATTGGTACCAATACCTACTTTTTGAGGTATTGGTACCTTGGTTCTGATTGCTTACTGGATTCGTTTGGTATCAATACCTAATTTTTGAAGTACCAATACCTACTTTTTGAGGTATTGGTACCTTGATTCGGATTGCTCATTGGATTGATTTTGTACCAATACCTACTTTTTGAGGTATTGGTATCATTGTCTCAGAAAATTGTTCTTGAACTTTATTGATCATTCGTCGATTGTATTGGCTCCCGATCACTTATAACACTCTCCAACCACACTCTAATCATCCCTAAGCTTGATTACTCGGGTTCCAATGATTCGATGATCATTCCAATCCCTTCGATACTTGATAAATGTAATCTTAATACCGTTGTAAATGGAAAGTGTACCGTGAGGTTGTTTGGGTGTACCGTAGGCTATATGAGACATTGTGGAGAGTATAATTGATAGATGTAAGCTTTGTCTAGTGATCCGAATGGTAGCAGAGTAATGCGTGTCCGCATGATTCACGTATCTTTCAAACTCCTTTGGCGCTCGTTCCGTGAGAATTAAGTATTGGTACTAGCGGGTAGCATGCCGTTGAGTTGTGATGGGTTGGTGTGATACGTGGGGTAGTGTGATGTACATAAGGGAATGGTGTAAACTTATTTACTTGTTGATGTTATGCCATGATTGATTGTTTCGGAATGCTTTGAAACTTTATTGACCCATCGATATGTGGAAATAACGAGGTCGTATGACATGTTGTGTGAATGATATAGATTGGTTATATTTTGAGCATGAGGTCATATTAAAGATTGTAAAATGGGAAACAAGAAGTAGAATGATACCATAAATATGAAGAAAGCCACGGATCCATCGAATGGTGCGATACCGGAATGTTCCTAATGGATGCACGGGGTCCCAAATGCCGGGACAAGAACGAAATGTTCCTAATGGATGCACGGGGTCCCAAATGCCCGGACAAGAACGAAATGTTCCTAATGGATGCACGGGGTCCCAAATGCCCGGACAAGAACGAAATGTTTCTAATGGATGCACGGGGTCCTAAATGCCCGGACAAGAATGAAATGTTCCTAACGGATGCACGGGATCCCAAATGCCCGGACGGAAAGGAAAGGTTTCTAGTGGACTCAAAGGGTCCCAAGGCCCGAAATCATTTTGAAAGGGAAAATGGCTAATACTTGAGAAATACAAGACGGGTCGATTGGGTACTTAAGGATAATTTAATGGTAGGTTCGTATTGTTTTGTTAGGAGATATATTCATTGTCATTAGCATCTTTAGGTTCGCGTACACCTTTATTGTTACTTTCATATTACTATTAGTGCGTGATCATTTTATATACTTATAGTTGGGGCAGAATGGGTATTCATACGAGGGTCTAAATCTTTCAATCGCATAGCGATGGACAAGTGACGGTTGAGGACAAGTGGTGGTTTAGTTAGGATGTTTCTAGTTGGTTCCTACCTCTAGTTGGTGTGTGAGTTATTGGGGATACTTTATAAAATCCTGATTCCCCTCCTTTGTTGTAAAGCGCTCACTCATGATGAAAGACCTATATCTCTTCTCGAATTCTATTTCATTCATTCACTCTGGATCCATAATTCATTGCATTTTCATATAACTTGTGTATGGAATTTCCTACTGGGCTAGTGTAGCTCAACCTATCATTTTCAGGTACATTGCAGGTCATTGTCATGGAATGCTTGGAGTGCATGCTGCTGTTACCGATTAAAGTTATTTTTTTGAGAATACTTGTGTGTCTTTATAAACTAAATTACATGATATTGTATTTTCTATTGTGGAACTCTATAATTTATTGGGCAAATTTGTGTAATTGGGGACTGAATTACCCTTTTGGGTTATTAATTGTATCTCCGGTGAGAATTTTAAATCATCAAATGTTATTATTATTTATGTTGAAAATCGAGGGCGTGACATCTACTAATTCTGAAAGAGTTCTTATCGATATCGGATTGGACTACTTTTTTTTAAAAATCCATAAAAAAATTTAAGAATAACTTGCAATTTGAAATATTTTTTTAAGACCCCTAATGAACCCGAAAAAATTAAAAAAATCATCAACAAGAGTGCAATTGGCTAATTGAAGTCGATGGGTATTACGGATAAAAAACAAAAAGTCAATGGATAGGAGAAGAGAGAATGTGAGAGGAGATTTTTTTATAAAAATTGGGAAGATAGAAAGGTTAATGCTGTGTTTGATTTGGTATTTAAAAAATAGTATGTATAATAAGTAGAGAGAGATAGAGAAAAATGTTGAAAGTAGAAGAAATTTTTAATAAGAATTTTTTGAAAAATTCTTTTTAAAAAGTGAAAAGAACAAGACATAAAATTGTTATTCGGATAAACAAATACACGAGTATGACATTGGAGTTAGGCTCCGTTCCGGAAACCAAATAAGAACTTATTTTTTGTGTAATAAGAAGGCTTATTCCGGAAAATAAGAAGGTTGGTACTTATTTTTGGAAGAATTTGTATAGGTACCAACCGGCTGAGGAGAAAAATCATACTGGCGGCCGCGTCGGGCGGTCTCCGGCCACCGAATGGCCGATCCGAGCCGTCCAAAAATTCTATAAAAAAAACGAGAGGGCCCGAGCGAGAATCAACGGCATCTGAGGTGTGTAGGGTGCTTGATCCAAGCACCCCTTTTCCGTGTAGGGTTCTAGATCATATATACACGGAAAAGAGGTGTTCGGATCAAGCACCCTACACACCTCAGATGCTGTTAATTCCCGCGTGAGCCCCCTTGTTTATTTTTTTCAGAATTTTTGGACGGCTCAAATCGGTCGTCCGATAGCAGGAGACAGCTCAGCGCGACCGCCGGTACGATTTACCTCCGCCGGCACTCATTATCATAGCAACAGTCTTATTTTTTGTATAAGACAACTTCAAACTCAAAAATCATGTGTTTACGCAAATAATTTCCTACCACTATGGATCTTGTTTGATAGATCTCATTGAGATCTTTAATACAGTTTACATTATTTTTTAGTTTGAAAATGTGAAAGGAACTTTTTGTTTGAATTTTGTGGAATGACCCTTCTTATTTTTGAATGAGAAGTGACAAAATAAGTATTTATTTTTTAAGAAGATTTCCGGAATAGAGCCTTAGGGGAGTAATGAAAGGAAGTGGCGAACATACTCGCTCGTGAGAGACCAAAAAATAATTTTTTATTTTCTTAGAAAACGAATATTAGCACCGGGAACTTGTTTTTGTTAATGTAGTCCTAGGGGCAGATATTAATACTCATTTATGCCTTGTTCATTTTTTCTTTTTTGAAAAAAAAATTAACTTAAAAAACGGACGCGCTAACAAATGCCCTTGGGGCATAAGTTTAGGGCATTGGTTTAGTTACAATAAGTGATGTTTCAATTAATACGCTTTTCATTAATTGTCTTCTCATTATAGTGCTAATCAATTTTCACCACTATTTTCTATATTAGTTATAAATGTTTCTTATATTTTTATCTAATGACAATATTAACCTCATTTCCCTCTTGAAATTACTCCAAGTTTGGTGAGATCCAATTATAATAAATTTAATATCAATCACGTAATTCCTAGTTGTATAATTTTTGGGAGGATTTTTTTTTAAATATGTTTTCCAATAAACACAAATGATATGACTACTATTTGTAGTGGTACTGGGTATAATTTATGGGCAAATGAACAATTTTGATGTATCATGGAAAAAAATGAGAAACAGAACAATATTTTTAATAGTGCTCCCTCTAACACGTGTGTCCGGGGCATAAAGTTTAAGTGTTTGAATTCACACTAGATTATTCAAAGTTCGAAAGTTGAAAATCTAACACTTCGATTACTGGCGGGAAAATGTTCAAAGAATATTCTTAGGTACACTGGATTCATACATTTATTTTCATAGTGACTTTATTGGTTGAGAATAATCTTGTGTAGTTTTTTTTCCTAGGTGTTTCCTTTCTTATACTCCCTTCATCCATAAATAAGTATCCGGCGCGCAAAACTAGGCCTTACAAAATATGCATATTTTTCATTAAAAAAATTTAATTTTTTTTATAATTTAATAGAACTCATTGCTATCTATTAAATTGTGAAAAAAATTTGATTTTTTTAACCAAACAAATGCATCTTTTTAAAAGTCTAGGTTTGCGCGTCGGACACTTGTTTAGGGAGTATGTTTTTTTGTACTACATTAGGGAAAATGTTTGCAACTTTTGTCAGTTTCTCTCCTTTTTTTTTTCTTTTTGTCATTCTAAAAGATAGAAGAAAATGAAGAGTCAAGGACATTATTGTCATTGAAAATACTCTTGAACTTTATTTAATGAAACTGCTTTGCATTCTCTATGTCATCATTAAAACATGTTGTTAATATATATTGGAATGGGTATAAAACATGTAATTAAATTTATTCAATCTTGTGCCCCAGGGGACACCCTTTAGAATTTGCCCTTAAAAAATACTCATTACCTTTATTTTCAATCATTACTTTTCACTTGTTACCAATATCTTCAATCATTATTCCTATTTTTAATCATTACTCTTCACTCATGACTCATATCTTCAATAATTATTCTCATTTCTCTCTCTATCTCTCATTACTCATTATCTCTACTTATAATCATTACTCTCTTAAAAAAAATTCTAAAAAATTCATCCAAATACAACATTAATAATGCCCAACTACACATGAGTACATAGGAACTCGTAAGGTAATAAATAGGTTAGGCAACATCGACCAGGAGAAAAACTTGTTTATGGTGAGACCAAATTAATTACCCCCTTTTTTATTTTTTCCCCTTATTTTTCTAGTCTTTCAACTCCTGCGGGTTTAAGAAAAAAAAACAAAATCCTATGGGTAATCCATATTAGTCACCGAAATGGTTTACTAAATGCAAGTAATTGTTTATTCCGATGAACACCTGAACTCGAAGCAAAAAAAAAAAAAAAACGCGAGAGGGGGTAAACCGTTGAAGCTTGGAAAAACAAATGAAAGAGTACTATTGTAGTACTTCTATTTTTTTTTTTAATAACTAAAAACTAATACATTCAAGAAACAAGTTATTAATTTTTTCCCTTAACCAGATTTTTATGAAAAAAGTCCCCCGAGCCAAAAAGTTTTTACTTTTGGCTTATTCTGTTTTTTCTTTGAACGTCAAACTTTTGGTTTATTCTTTAAGCTGATGTTATATTTTTTAGAACCTTTTTTATATTTTGTATTTTTTTTACTTTTATGTTTTCTCTCATCAAAACAAATTAGCGAAGTAAATTCTCTTGATCAAAAGTTCAAAAAAAAAAATCAAGAAAGCCAAAAAAAAAATACTATTAGTTAATAAAGTCCAAAAGGACTCTTAATTAGCATACTAATAATTTTTAAAAAGAGAAATGTTACTATTGAAACTTTGCAAGAAAAAAAGTGGTTAGGTTTGATTCAATAGCCTCTCATTTTTTTCTAGTTTATATATGTGATAATTAAATTTGCTAAAATTATATTCCAAAAATTCACAAGAGAACACGAGGAAAAATTCCTTTCTTTTGGCAGGTTATCTTTTTTGCAAGAAAGTGTTTCTCAGTGACAAAATTGTGATTGTGAGTCTCACAACTTTATTGATAACTGAATACACACAAAATTTTTTTATTGAAAATTTGATATTTTCATCATTTCTCATTCTCTCTGTGCAACTAAACGGGATCAAAGCATTGCTAAATACTCCCTCTATTTCATTTTATTTGTCTCTTTTTTGATTTTGTAGGGCCTCAAATTGTTTGTCTAATTTGACAAATCAATTGAAAAAATCCTATCAGATTCCTATGTTGCCCTTCCCTTTTGAATTGATGTGACAAACAAATCGGAACTGTGAGAGTAATTTGTTACTCCTAGGCGTCGCCTGGCGATAATGAACCTGTGAAAGTAACTGAAGAGGACGGCTGGCAGTATTGACGGGGACTAAAGTATTGTTTTTTGCGGGAAAAGGCCATATTAACAACCTTATCTTAACTACCTGAGATACGCCGACAATACTAATTATTTAAAAAACAAAAAAACAATAATTGGTCATTTCTTTGTTGATTGCTCTTACTCTCATAAAAAAAAATGTTGGTTCCCAAGTTTATTCAGTTCTTTTTGTTTTTCCTCGAGTTGGAAGCAACGTGGTTGAAACGGTGTACCGAGTGATTTACGAATCATTAAAGTCTATTTCCACAGCTCAATATTCACGCTTCTCTCACCGCTCTCTATGTCACCGTTCGAAAATGTTTTGGACGGTCTGAATTTTAAAAAAAATTTGACTATTAATTGTCAAGACGGACAGTGAAACGTTGAACGGTGAATGTTGCGTGGTGAATGTTAGGGCAGTGGAGGTAGTCTTGCTCTTTACAAATAGGGAAAAAATTGATAATCAACCATGCTCTTTTGTGTCTATTTACACTTATATATTCTTTTGTTGGTGTTTTGTCCGGTCGTTCGCCGCAAATTAACATAAATCAGTGTTTCTTTTATTAAATAATGCATCTAAGAGTAGTAAAATAATACTAATGTATTTTTTGAGTTTTCACTTAATGAGGACCAAAAAAAAAAAAAAAACCTTTCCCACTGAAAATAAATGCAGAAAAAAATTTCGTTTCACAGATTTTCGAGAATTTAGTTTGACAACTTTTTGATTGGGAATAAACATTTAGAGAACTTTAGGAGCAAATGTTCATCGTGGGTCCACTCAAGTTGTAACCAAACTTTAGGACGACAGAGAGATCAGAATGAATCTTGAAACAAACCAACTTTATTTTTTTGACAAACAAAATCATCTCAAAATTTATTATAGTAGATAGCAAATAAACAGTACAATCAGCCGATTACAAATCATAAAACAACCTCATATAGCAACCAAAACACAACATAACCCAACAAATCAAAACAAAAACCCAACGAAATAAAACAAACGAACTTTCTTGTATTTGGAATTTGTGATAAATTGTAAAGAAGCAAAACATTTAAAGAACCCAATTAGCTTCAATCCTTACAAGGTATAGGAGATACTTTATGAGCAATGCTAGGTACCCAAACAACTTATCCGAAAGTTCCACGAAAAGGGAAATCAAAAGTCCAGATTCACTCAAGAGATGATCTAAACCCTTGATTTTCTTTTTTGGAGTACTTTCTCGATAAGTTTTTTATTTTTATTTTTTATACCTAGCATTAAACTTGAAGTATGTCACATCGTGACATTTTACCTTTATAAAGAATTCCAGCAACAATTGCAAATCCTTGATGAGCGTAACAATGATAGAAAAACAACATATATCATTTGTCATGCTCAAGAGAGTCAAACATAACATCTGAATAGTCGAGTTATCATATTAATTATCAGCTCGAGTTATCAAAATTACCAATTAGATACAACTGAACTGCGTAGGACCTCTGGGGCGGCTCTACCAGGGTTCGCTTGACCCCTTGGGTTGAAAAATGTGTACTAAAATTTTGTAGTATGTTTTTGCGTATAATTTGATATTTCTCTCCTATCGATCATCAGCACCGAATCAGTGGTGCGAAACAGAGTAAATGAAAATTTATTGAGATTTGTGAGTAAATAGATCATGTAGCTCAACAAAATGAAATAAATTAGGCTTGATAAGTTTTCAAGCAAAGTAAACTATAGTGTTTGGTATGCAAAACTTTTATAATTTTTTGTCAACGCGGAGTTAAAATCCTGCAACTAATGCTAGCGTAGCTAACGCTATTGTTTGTTCAATGATGCCATTGCAACGGGATAAGTTGAGTCTTTAGCATAAATTTTGATCATGGACATATCATAAAAAGGCATGGGTATTTCGGTGTTTTCGAAAGTAGGGGAAAATCAAAATCGAAAAATGAGAGTGCAAAAAGCTCCTCCCAGACGAATTCTCAAATTGTGCTTCTACTGTTTGATTTTGAGTCGAGCAAGGCTCCTCACCCTAGTGATTAACTTATGCAGAATAATTTTTTGGTTGTCTTTATTCAATTTTTTTTTTTTTACATTTGTTAGTTTTACGCCAAATTTTTATGTAAAATGAGTAAGGACGAGAGGAATCAGAAAAGTAAAAAAATTTAACTTTTACACAAAATATTTTGAGAAATATCCCAAAAAAAGCTCAAAAAGTAAATTTTTGGACTTTTTCTGGAATATTTTCCAAAATACTAGTTTAAAAATCAGAATTTTTTATTTTTTCAATTCCTCTCATCCTTTTTCACCCATATCATATAAAAATATATAGTATAAAACTAATAAACGCCCAAAAAAATAAAATAAAATTGAAGAAGGACAAAACGTATCCTTTATCACTAGCGTGAACGATATACAAAAGATGATGGATGACAGGTAGGCATATAGCAGGCGTTCAAAGTAACGTCCCAAGCGATTCATGTGAAAGCAATGGTCTCCATTTTTGTTGACATTTGGCCCAATAATTCGATTTGGCAGTACCAAACGTATCCTTGATCAGATTTCCATTCAGTCCCACGGTACAACACGTCTATCAGAGTTATTAACTTATTACTAACAACTAATCCACTACCAAATACAGTGACCTAAAAAGGAAAGAAAGAGAGAATAAAAAGAAAACATCCAATCACCAGCATGATTTTTCTCTCGCTAATTCAGGTGTCCGGGATAGGTTTTTCTCACTAATTCAGGTGTCTGGGCAACTTATGAGCACTTTGATCAAGGGACCAATCTTATAACAAATACCAACTTGTGCGTAACCGATCTGAAATCCGGTCCAGCTTACTTATTTGCCTTCAATGGATGGATCGATGAACATGTTAGGACAGGGGCTTCGCACATGGCTGAGTCATCTGCAAACACTAATTTGTGCCTTACTGCATTGTTTGGCAGCAGAATTGGGTCCCTAGAGTCAATACCATAATATGGCATCAACTGGAAAGTAATCCTGCATAACTGAAGTAGAGCATTATGATTGTATAATACGAGTAAGTAAAGGCCACAAAAGCTGCAGTTATTAACTAACAGCCAGCAGAAAAGAGAACCTTTAGGAGGACCCAAAACTTTGTGAATGGATTGAATTTGGGGGCCATACATGTCATTGTATGATTATACCAAACATTTCGTCTGGTCCCTTTGGTAATACCCCATGAATATCTAGGTGGGACTTAACCAAGATGCTGGTCTAATTCTGGCCTCAAAGAATATGTGTTTGATTTGTATTTTGAAAAGTTTTTTGAAAACTAGTAGGGATAATAAGAGGAGAGAGATAGAGAGAGAAATATTGGAAGTAGGAAAAATCTATGAAGAATTTAGAGAGAATTTTTTAAAAAATTCTTTTTGAATTATAAAGAGAACAAGGCAGTTAGAATTAGAAAAATCTCCCCCCCCCCCTCTCTCTCTCTGGTCTAATTCAGGCCTCAAAGAATTTAGAATTAGAAAAATCTCTCTCTCTCTCTCTCTCTCTCTCTCTCTCTCTCTCATGTTTTACGTGATCTTGGGCAGAGACATGCCGCATAATTACTCGGCAAGCCAGAGACATGTTTACATGGTACCTAACTCTGATACAAAATTAGCCGGCAACACTTGGCGCCTACAAGCGAGAGCCATGCACCGTTGACCGTACCCATTTCTGCTACCTAACTCTAATTCCATGTTACATGATCTTAGTAGAATACAATCCCAGAAGTTAGCTGTTGAAATGGGGAGGCACTCATGCATATATATTAATCACTCTATCCGTATTTATTTGTCCACTTTAGTAAATTTTTAGATGTCCCAAATTTTTTGTCCACTTCTATTTTGGATGAATCAAATTTCTTTTTCGCCCTTTCTTGTTTGAAATAAAGTAACTTCTCATAAAGTTGAGGAGTAAATGTTTAGAAAGTTGAATCTTTCTAGGTGCAATTATTGTGTTACCTAAGAAAGTTGAATTTTCAAAATTGGAAAAATAAATTGGGCAAATGGAGTATATATTATTTTGATACTTAGACGATGTGGGACTTCGCTCCACACATCCATGGACTAAAACTAATATCAGCGACCTATAGTCTGACAGCATATGCAATATCATACAAATCTCGCAGTGTCACAAGGTTTAGGTTAATTTACTCAATAGGTAGTTTCCTTGGCCTTGGCCTCACAAATAGTTGGCACTTATCGGCCCGCTGTCATAATCTAAACTGCACACAATAAGCAAACATTTTCACAGTTTTCTAGGTACAGGAACTGGTTCACGCCTTTCAAAACACTAGGCATTCCACGCAAAATCAATTAACAATTAGTGGAAAGACAGCATGGGCACATGTACTAGTTTTGGAGGGGATAATAACCAAGGCTGGACATGCTCTGACACTCCCTTGCACATTCCAACCATGAATCGTACATGGAGAGGCAAACAAAGGATAACGAAACGAAATTCAATCAACAATGAGCGGAGAGGCCATACAGGCTCATGTACTAATTTTAGAGATGATAATTAACCAATGTTGGACAATCTCTAACAACTTATAATGACGGTAATTCGTAGCACTGCCACAATGCTCTCCTAGTATGCTTCAGGTTGTAACATAGGAATCGTAGCCACTTAAAATAAAATAAATACTAGCATGATTATCTAATAAGATGTGGTACCCTGACAAAATAGGCTAACAAATATTTGGTTATGGCTTCTAAATCAGGACTACAGTTAGATTCTCAGCAATGCATCAATATTACAACAAACAACCAGAGAGAAAGACACAGCTTCCACATTTCTACCAAATAGGCTGAATAGCTAGCTAAATATCAAGTTACATACCCCTTTTCAGTCATCTGAGCTATAGTCAGTGGATTCTGAAAGCAGAGGCACAGCGGCACAACAGAATGATTCCTTGTCCTTGAGCAAAAGACAGCTCCCATCTGAATTCCATTTCAGATCAGTTATCATAAACTGCGGCAGAGGTACGTTCACACAGTAAGCACCTGAAGGGGTCCACATGTATAAGTGAGGGCTTCCAGTGCACAACAGGAGTCGTGTGCACGTGGGGTCCCAGGCTGCTGTTCGGATGGGATCTTTTTGGACCAAGATGGCAGCCGGCTCAAGATGGTGTACGTCCCATATCCACAGAACAGTGGGCATGCTATCATTGCGAGTACAGATATACCGACTGTCGTGACTCCATGCCATCAGACCTGAAATCATTTGAGTTTGGCAAGTTCAAATATCAATGATTCATGAGATAATCAGCCAGAACAATAATTTCTGGGGATTTGAGAGTTTTGTTGTTACATCACATTTCACAGTACTTTCATACAAGGCTACCTATAGCTTAACTGAGAGAGAAAATCAATTAATTTTCAATCAAATGTGTATGGGAGTATTTCAGATCGAAGACTTTTGAAGACCTTGGTGAAAAGTTCTGACTATGTGGAGTCCTTGTATAGGCTCTTTTGAGTTTGTAAAAATATGCATTCAACATTTAAATGGAACTAGAAAAGGGACATGGAGACGCAAGAAATACTAGGTTCATCGGCTAAGGAATCTTAGCTTTGCAACACTCTTCATTGATATGAAAATTTTCAATTAGGAAACTTAAGTATCTTCAGAACTAGGTATGTTCTCCGCAAACGTACAACCCACACTGGTACACCATATGCAGTATCATGAGGAATTCATCGTCACATACTACATATAGCACAAAACTCCCAGATGTGGATGTTTACCTACAATACTATCAGTGCATTATTTTGCCAACATAAATGGTTCTAACATGAATTAAGCAGAAAGCATGTTCAGAAAATGGGGAAAACGTGCTTACTATCTGTGGGTATTTCCATTTCCAAATATACTATACGGGAAAAAGAAAGCAAATAAGAAAGCAATGGAAACCAAAGAAAAGCTTGGCTTACCAATCCCTTGTTTAGGATTGGGTTTGTCAGCAGGAGGCTTCTGAAAAGGCAAGGTAATGGGCAAGTCCATGACATCATACCTAACTTGGATGTGTCCCTCAGAGAGAATTTCTACAGGGAGAGATAAAATGGTGAGATAGCAATTAACCTGAAAAATTAAAAAGCTAGTATGTGCTTATTCAGAAGTAAGATGGCATACAGCACATGAATGAAAATTTCAAAATACAAGTACTGTGTATAATTAAACTAAAGTCGTGCTGAAATAGGAAAATAAAGTAGCTACAGGAAATTCAAAGAAGTTACAACCACCTCTTAAAAGGCACATTAATTGATAAACACCAAGTATTAATCCATCAAGGAAGCTTTACACAAATAAAAGGCCACCGTGAACATCAAGTTGTTGTAGATGCCAACAAAAGCTCTAATTACCAGTCATCATAAACAAAATGAACGGTGACCCGTGCATAAGACTCCAGTGAGGGTGTGATCTGGGGAGGGCAAGATGTACGCAGCCTCGCACCATTTCTTCAGGCTCCAGGGACAATAACCACAGAGCCACAGACTAACATTTTCAGTCCTCAAAAGAAAAGAGCTGATAAAAAGTTTTACTGTACTTATATATTTCAGTTACATATCTCGTGCCGTCGTAGCATCACTACAGAGTGAATTTCAACAAGTTCCATAAATGCTCTTCTGTATATTTATCCACATGAACTTAGAATGTGTCTCTATGACAGGTAGCCATGTTCTGCTAGAAAAATAACCCATTTGAAAAATCAAACTGTTGAAAAAAAAAAAAGCGTTATAACAGTAATGTCATTCAAAAGAAAATGGTGACAAGTATAAGAAGTCGTTCAACCGAGTAAATTCTCCAACAGAAAGACTGTGAGCCTAATACATAAGGAAACAGATGGACAAACTTCTGAGTGTCATTTACGACAATAGACTTACCAGAATTACCGTGTATGAAATCATCGCTCAAACACAATTCAGACATATCAAGTTGCAACGGCTCGTCTACCTCCTGAGATTAAATGTATGCAAAGGAACAAAAATATCAACAAGCTATATTCATTGTTAAAGTTTGTGACATATTAGATGCTTAAATACCTTGAAGGTAGCGGCACAACAAGGAGCACGGACAGTATTCAAGTGCGTGAATTCAGCAAACACTTTCCAAGTCAACTGATTTAAAACACGTAACATCTGATCATAACTTCCCACTGCAAGAAATTGGCCACAAGGAGACCATGACACACTTTTCACCCCAAGTCCACTTTCGTAGGCTAGATATTTGAATAAACACCTCCCATCTGGAGAGTAAATCAGAACCTGCAGAAACCATATGACAACTAGCATCATGTACCAGGATTCAACTGTTTGCAACTAAAATGCACCACAACCATGACTCACATGCATCTTAATCGTATCTAGAAACAGAAAACAGAACTTTGATCATACGACAAGAGACAATTTTCACTAGCATCTTAATTCGTATCTAGTCAATACTTGTTGGCAAAGCGCTACTAATTACTGTTGATACTGTTCAGATTAACAAATTTTCACTTCCAACAGGAAATGTATTCTGCAACCAAATTAATGAATTTAGAGGACTTCCACAATCACTTAGAACATAGTGACAGTATCATCCATAAAAAACAACCTTTTGGCCACAAATCAAAGACCAACAAAAACCTATGTTTCTACAGGAATGTTGCATGTTTTGTGGACACGATGGTGTACCATTATGTTTAAGGCAATTAACTGTGGAATTCCTTATCACTCATCAAGATGGTATCTAGTCATATGGATTAATCAATTAGTCTCAGGAGTCAGGACTCAAGCTTCACAAGCATGGTATGACAAAAATATCAACCACTGAAACGAGTTGTATGTGCGTAAACTTCAAAATTCAAGAAAATAACACCTCCAATAAAGTAATAAACCCTTATGCAGAAAAATAGAATAGCACCTAGAAGTAGAAGCAGCATACTGTTAAAGCAATTACAAACATGAAACAGTGTACCTTATATTCAAGAGGTGAATCCCATATCACTATAGCACTATCATCTGGTGACCATTCAATATCAGCCAAATCCAGTGTATCGACAGCAAAAACACCCATTATTTCCCATGTGTAACAAGACAGAAGATTAATATAATCCTTGCAATCACGCCTCGTGCAAATCGCAGCAAATTTACCATCTTTAGTGAAAGAAATCCCCTTAGAAGCATGCTTTGGCCATTGTACATGCACACATGCCGTGTTAAGCAAGGACCAAACTGTTAATCGCAGCTGGAAGTCGGACGTGGTAAGTATATGGCGGCTGTCAGGGCTCCACCTTGCATAAGCAATACCTGCAGGACCCTCGTCTATTTTGCACGTCCACTCAGGCTGTGTCAATGACCATGCCTGAATCATTGGTCTCTTGAAAAGGCCACATAATATGTATTCAGAATCTTGTGCCCATTCAATATAACTTATCTTATCCAAACACGAGAACAGCTGCACCACCTGTATTAGCATACCAGCGGTTAATTCAAAACCGGTAACTCCGAAGTTACATTTTCAGATGAACTAGTGGTCAAACAAACAATGACATCAGACTCCAAACATACAGCATACATTTCTTTTACTAGAATCAAAGATAGACTACAAATTCTACAATTCTACCCATTTAGCCTCACTAACAATCTCCCATCATTGATCTTTGTTTTAAAATCTCTCATTCGTTGCCATAAAATAAAGCTCGAAGGTGATTAGTTTGATAGTTTGGAATTCCTTGGATCCCACAGAGTTACAAATTAGATTCTGAGAAAAAAATGAATTTTTTGGAACATCATCCGCTAGACGAACATTTTTACGACTATGGACATTCTTCAACATTGCAATGCCCCTTTATGTCTCAGATTCGAAACATTCCCAAGGGCTATCAACCCATATGGGGTCCGGACTTTGCTCTGGCTTTAATAGGACCCTTGTCATTGGGGGGTGGGATGGTAGTTGAGGTGCACGTAAGTTGGCCCAGACACCCAAAACCTTGAGTTATAAAGAAGAAACATTGCAATGCTCCAGCTATGATAAGGCCCCTGTTAGTGAGGGCTGGGATAGTAATTGAGGTGTACGTAAGCTGACCCAAACCCCATATGCTTGGAGTTATAAAGAAGAAACATTGCAACCCTACAAGGCTACGAGATCCTTGTGTTCTCTTCTTCCTTTAGTACCACTAATTAGTAATCGGTACTTGACGTTGCTCGGCAATGCCAAGTAAATATCAAATATTTCCAATGCGTAATGGTAATAACCAGTCCTATAAAATTGCACTGTCTCAGTCTCCCATAACCTGAGCTCGAAGAAGAAAGAAACAAGACGGCCTTACCGACAATGCGGCCTGAAATTCGTAACAGAGTTCGGCCACAAGGGCCGAAAATCGATGCCCACATGGACATTGCAAAATAAACTTCCAATTGGAAATTGGATTACGAAAATTGACGAGTTAAAAGGAACTGAACAAAGTACCTTGAGCGAAAGCACATCACGGACCACGAGGCGGTAGTCGACGGCGACGGCGAGAAACTGAGCGTTGGGCGAGAAAGCACAGGGACCGGACTGCTTGTAAGTTTCCGTGAATTCCATCAGCGGCGCAGTATTTTCATGGGAAACACAACGGAAACAGACTTCAGTCCCCGACTGAGTCGTGATATCTAAGTTAGATTCGGAGCTAAGCTTCAACGGTGACACATTGCGGTACCAGGTGGCCCAGATTGGGGCAGAGATTGTTGGATCCGGGATGAAGATGGCCGGCGCGGTGAAAAGATATAGGTATATACGGATGTAGATACACAGATCAAAATTTGAAACAGGGTGGTTGTTTTTTGCCGGCGCCGTGGAAAGTGTTACTACTGTAAAATGTGATTGGTGGGAAATGAGGTGAAAATTATGGGAAGATCGAGTAGGAGAGGAACATGGTTAAAAATGAAAGGAATTTTATTATTTTATTTTATTTTTTATAACTTGATGTCCTGGCTAATTTTTGCGGCTCCGACTAATTTCAAAGTTTTGAAGGTAACGATCGGACATAACTCCTAGAAGCCTCAAGGTTTGAAATGTTTGGTGGCCTCTCCGTGGGAATGAAATATGTGACTTTATTGAGAATCACTTATTATTTTCCCACAATTAGATTAGATTTGCGAAAAGCATAAAATGGAAATTACTTAGATTAGATTTGCGAAAAGCATATAATGGAAATGGCAGAAATTTATAAGGTTAAATTTGGAATTTCAAATTTATACTTCACTCGTAAGAATAAATATACACACACATATATATATATATATATATATATATTTATGTGTATTTAGGCTAAGTTCTGCTAAGTTTTTTTTTAATTCAATTTTTTCGCATTTATTTGGTTTTTCGTTCAACTTTTGTAAGTTATTGGTTTGTTTCGTCAAGACGAATCAGACAAATAAAAAACTATAACATTGACTCAGATATTTTTAAAAAAATCTAAAATAAAGCCCCCCCAAAATCTGAAAATCTAGGCTTAAATACTACGGTAGTATCCCATTTTGATTCTTTGTACCTACTTGAATGCTTGGAAGAAGTTAAAGTTCCTTTATAAATTTTCTTTCTTTTACTTTTCTTTACATTTTTCTTTACCTTCTTATGTTTATGTTTAGCATTTTTTTCCTATTCAAATAAAGTGAACATAAAAAGATTAATTTTTGTTATTTGAATCTCTTATTTTAGCCGATGGACAAGGATTTTCGGGACTTTCTTCCAATCAGTTTGATACAAGAAAACATTAAAAAATTTTACTTTTGCTGAATTTCACCTGCTTATTCTATGTAACTTATTGTCATTCTAATTCTTAAGTTCATCTTGGTAGATTATAAATAAGAAATTTTACGAGCAAGAAGCACAAGTTCATTTTTTGAGCTTAGTTTTATGTTTCTTACTTATACAATTATTTTTTTGAAATTAATTTTTACATTTCTTTTTTTGATATCTACACTTTTTTTTTTGTCTTTTAATAAAAAAAAATTATACACTTTCAGCACTAAAATCTAAAAAGAGGGCGTAGTTATAAAAAAGAAGAAGAAGTAGAAATCAATATATATATATATATATAT
>BPLS01000220.1:151723-188727 GCA_019656275.1 Rhododendron kiyosumense | reverse complement strand
AAAACTTCTTTTTGTGAAGTATTATCATCGATTTATAGGGATGTTTCGGGGATTCTTGCTGGACTGACCAAGGAGTTCAATATCGACAAATTCTTGGCTGTGTTTCTGGAATCTCTCCTGGAGTACAGGTGCGACTGCACATGTTTTTCAGTTCTACCCTTGGGTGTTCTCATTTTCTCTTAATGGCACTGTCAAACTAATTAACTTTTGTCTGCAGTTCTTCTGACGATCTTTGCCATTTTACTCTAGTATCAATCATAGAGGCCGTTCCTGTGAAGCAATTTGTTAATCGTATAGTGTCTAAGCTCCTTCACTCTTGCATGAGGTCATCACAGAAGAAGAATGAGCCCATATCATCAGAATCAGGTTTCGTTGGTCATGAAATCTTTTTGTTGTTTTCGTTTTCTAGATTTTTCAGCAACTGGCATGCGTGTTATCCACATTTAAATGCTAGTGCAATCCATCATTTTGCATTTTCTGCGATGCCCTTATCTTGCCTCTTTTCTTTTGCTTGGCTTTAAACTAGTTTTTTATCTTTGTGTGGCTCTCGACATTGTCAGGAAGCTGGGCCAAGCAAATTTTAGTCTCCATTAATAAGATGTACCCATCTGAATTTCTTGGAGCAGTTCACAGTTTTCTGGAGGTGTGTTGGCTCACTCTGTCTCTGTTCTCCCGCCCTTGTTTTCTTTCTTGTTACTTTCCTGTTTTATTCTATGCATAGTGTTCTTAATATCCATTTCCCTACACCTGCAGGATGCTAAAGTGCAATCCAAGAATGATGGTTCCATAGATGAGATCATGTGCAGAATATTAGATGGGAATTTGGATTTGTCCATTGACGTCTCTGATTCTAAAATTTGGTTTGCACTGGAACATCCAAAGGTAGCTGATAGGTTGATTTGTTTGTCTATTTCTCGTTTTGTGTTCTATAAACATTATTTTGTTGGCATTTTACTTCTACCTTATGTGGTATTCATAGCCAGGCATTTTCTGGTCCTCATGGTTTTAGTTGCATAATGTATGTAGGCTGAGGTTCGACGCTCTGCACTTTCTGGGTTGAATGCATTTGGTGTTCTCAAAGAGAAGTCTGTTGGTTCGGAGGTGATTTTTTTTAATTTCCTCTTCTTGTGTTGCAGGGAAAAATTTGTTATGTGATGTTGCAGTACCAGTCAATCTGCATGTTATGTTACAACTCATCTAAACATATGCTTCACCAGCTTATTCATGTTTTTGGTTCTTTGAATTTTAGTTGGGTGTGGTTTGTAAGTTGCTCAAGTTGTGTTCTGGGGTAAGATTGTTCACTTTATTTTTGTCTTCCTGGAAAAGTTGTTCATCAAATGGAAGATGCTCTTTTACTTCTTTGGGGGACTTAACGTTCGTCATGAAGTTGTAAAAGCTGGTTTGTGACAGAGCATCCATATACAATAGAGCAGCAGTTTATTCATAAGGCAAAGAAGATAGGCAGAAATTTTTTGACCATGCAGGGATTTTTTAGTTAGTCTTTGCTTTTATTAAATTACAATGCATGTTGATCCATTAGCTAGTATATGGAAACTGAAATGAGATAGCAAACCTATTAAGGTTCTTTATTTATCAAAATGTGAGAGAAAGTTCCACATATGAACTATGTAAGACTGAAGTCCGCAAAATTATTAGTATTGACACCAGTGGTCCGTGAGAGAGCTAAACATCCAAGGCGGGACTCAAGTAACGAGGGAAAAGATGGACAGTTCTTAATCTGGTTGAGTGGGGTTTGTGGATAGAATAAGGAAGGTAGAATGAAGGGAAAATAGAAGTCAGAGTACCTGGAATGCTGTGTTGTTTGTTCGGTGTTATTTGGAGGGAAGTCGACGGATGGAGAATGACAGTTTTTACCGGCAGCAGGCCTTATGCATAAGTTTGTTTACTATGTTTAGCAGAAATTTGCCTACATATTATTTTTTTGCGAGTATTGTTAGTGTTTTTCTTTTAAAAACATATTTGGTCTACCATGTGATTTATGTTAGAATGAAATGACTTTAGCCTTACTCGAGGCTGCATTTGTAATTCTGAAGGATTGAAATATACCTGGAGGCTGGAGTTGATCATGTTCTCCCGTATATTTTGCATATAATGAAATTCATGTTCTGCAACACTTTAGTGATCAAAAGGGGAAAAAGTCATGTTCTTTCAGTTATCAGCGGTTCTTTCCTTCCTCAATTTCTGATGATGACTCCCTACTTCTGTGCAGAGACTTGTAGCTATTCAAGATGCAGTATTACGTCGGCTTCGAGATGATGATCTTACTGTGGTGCATGCAGCTTTAACTGTAAATAGATTGGATGTCTGCATATGTCCTCCTGCTCTTATTGATGCACTTGAGAATGTGCTTCAGAGATGTCTCGGCATTGTAATGTCAAGTGAGTTTCTTCAAATTTATATATAGATTTTGGAACAATCTATTTTATTGCTTGTCTTTGTTTACACAATGTTTGATTCAGCAAAATATTCCTTTAATTAATCGCTGAATTGAGGAGTAGCAGTACAAGGAAAGATTCAATTTGAGGGTAAAGAAGTTCAATATGGCCCAATGTGACAAAGAGGATACTTAACCTATTAATATAGACAAGTGAGATGGAGTTGTTGGTTGGATTTTCAGATGCCATTAGTATAAATCTTGACATAAGGGCATGGATTGAGGCTGTGATAGGGAAAATACAGTTGTCATGGTACAGGAAAAATGCCAAAAATTTCTTCCTTGGTAAATTTGGTTTCCTGAAACTTAATTCTGATGTGTATTTTTTTTCCTTGGTTAATGCATGATTGGGCAAATTGTATGTGAACTTTAAGTCAGGATGTGAAGTATGAAGATACTTTGAAAAACCAATCGAATTCGGGTCCTTAATAAAACCAAGTAACCCATGTTACTGGGAATGGTTTAAGGCTGCTGACTGGATGGCAAACGAAGGAATGTCTTCTTCATCTGTTGTATGGATAAGTCTCCGAGGAACTTTTTTGGTGAGTGGGAGCTGATCAGATGGCTCTCTACTTAGGACTTGTTTATTCAAGCGGAATTGAAGAATATAATTGTAGATGAATGTTATATTTGGTAATGTGATGTTAGTTAAGTGACCTTGGCTATACAAATGGTGAGGTCGGATCATTCATAGTTTTTGCATTGTGAGATCTGCATGCATATCTTATGAGCTTACTAAGGTGTATTGACTAGTTTAAAATGTTTACTTAATCGGGATGGTAAATTTCACTATGACAATGGTGGGTGTGTTAGGCATGTCATCTTGATATTGATCTCCAGAAAGAACTGAATTTGGCCGTGTTATTTAGACAGTTGGAGCCTAAAGAAGCTAACAAATGATGGTCCACCCAAAACAATTAGGTGTATGAAATCAGAGAATTTGTGCACGGTTTTGGGTTATGTTATTAAAGCTTATAAACAAAGATAGAATTTTCACAGTTTTTGCATTGGAGTTTCAATATATTGGCCATAGGAGGCTTACTTTATTGGACTTGATAAATTACATGCTAGGCAGATGAAACATTTTTGAGCAGCTCTCTCTCTTTCTATACTTGTGTTGCAGTTGCATCGGGTGACACATCTCTACCTAGCGATGTTGCTTTTTTGTGTCTCGAACGGGCTATTTCAAACTTCCAAGATCAGAAAGAGTTTGCGAAACAACTTGCAACGATGACGTTTCCCTTGCTGCTAATCGTACCAAAGGTTCCTTGATCTTTAAGTTGTTGTCCAGCTTAAAGTTAATGATGCATCATTTGGCGATAGACTTCCATTCATTGCCATTTCCTTATTGATGTAATGTTCCTATTCCTGAGTGCAGAGTCAAAGGTTAAATTTGAAGGCTTTAGAATTGGCCAAGGGATTAAAGTGGCCGTTCTACCAGAATCTTATGATTCCCAGCAGCCCGGAGAAGGTAAAGTATGGATTTAAAAGCTTCTATGTGGGAGTTAACATCTTTGAATTTTGCTTGTTCCAAGGCAAAAGAAACAACTGAATTTATGCATGACAGCTTGAGATGTGTATGGGAACTTATGGATCAATGTTGCATAAAATTGGAATCCTTCTATCCTTGAATTCAACCGATCAAATTCCATCATGGTTTGTGTATCTTTGATTTCTTGGATGACAGAGAAGGCAAAGGATTTGCTTTGCCAATCCAATCTATGCTTCCTTTATATTTTCTTTTCCATTCACAAATCTCGCAGCAAATGCAAGATCCAAATTCGAGCTCAAAGTATGTTTTTATGTATTCCTTCTCGCCACTTCTCCATGGAGTCAGTTGTATGTGGGCGGTAGGTCATAGTCCATTGCATGTTCCTACTTCTATTTGGCCCTCTTCAGGGTGTTGAGTCTTTACCTAAGAGTGGCGTCCGTGGTATAACTAGGTGCTATGGCAACTGACAAAGGTTATATCATGCTCTATTGACAAAGGTTATATCATGCTCTATATACTGATGTTGAACTGAAGCTCCTGAGCATAGACAGATTAGATATGAGACTTTTTACTCTTGAGCTACTGACTCGCCTTCCCACTTTGTGTTGCATGTGAATGCTGTTGTATGTGAATCCTGAACAAGGTGTTATAATCAACCAGTTTGTTACCCTTGAATTTGTATGCCTTTTTTCAGTTCTGCTGTCTTGCTTTTTTGATATTTTGATATACTTAGATGTCGCAAATGCTAGTGGTATGCTCTTGAATCATGATTCAATGCTTTCTAGTTTAAGTTGTTTTTTTACCTTGTGTTATAGAAGCCAAAAGAGGCCATACTGAACCAAGTTGACCTGAACTTATAAAGGGTGGTGTCTTGTCTGCATTCCAGTTATTTTGTTTCAAACAGATCCAAGTTGGGAATGAAATGTTCTTTTGCTAAGTGTTTTTTATTTGCTCGAAGGAGACGGTAGATGTATTTTTTTGACATTTGAATTTTGAAAGCTTTTTGAGATTTTGTTCAATTCCCCATCAGCTTTAGCTTTGGGACGGCAGGTTGGCATACATGTTATTAGAGCTTTGTTTTTATGTGTGTGCAGAGGTTTTGGTTTTCAAATTGATATTTTGTTTGTTGATAAAGGGTCTCCGTGTACACTCTGTCATCTTTTCTATTTGTCAGTCAGAAACTGTCATACTTTGTCGATTATATGCGAGAGGACATTGTGCATAACGGCATAAAAGTTTGTAGGCCCTATTTTATTAGCTGAAATGTCAGGGTATGGGTTGTTGAACCCTGTTGTTACTCTATATATGTGATTTTCTTGTTTGCTTCTTATTTGCCCTCTTAGTTTTGGCGGGTGTGTTGCAAATCGATCATGACTTTGAATTATGATTTATGCTTGCAGATGTTGGACCATGAGCACATTTCTTCTACTAATATGGATACGATAAGAGGAATGGCAGAAACATTGTCAAGGCACCCTGAAGAGTATATGCCTTGGCTTGTAGAATGCTGCAAGTTTTCGGAGCTGTCAAAGACATTTTTCTTCTTGGTTTTGTTGCAGTCATTCACGATGCCTAAGATTGGTATACTGACTGGCTATGCTGCTTCTTTTTAAATTTTTCTTAGAAATCATTTATGCTCGTGTTTATTGACGTCCATCTTATGATGTACATGTTGGGTTTTGATTTGACTGCTTCCATGGCTTCTCTTGCAATGCAAAATAGTTATCGACTAGACAATTATTGGTGAAGGATTTTCTTGTCACTGTTACTTTTTCACGTCTGGTTGTGAACTTTTGATCTATAGAGCACTAGTTAAGATGCTCCTTATAAATGTATGTGTCAGATTATGAACTCAAATCATGATATTTTATTCCTCTTGTGCATTTTGTTGGTGTATAGGGATTGGCCCAAAATATCATTCAAACTCTGAATCCCTAACTCTTGAAGAAACTATAGGCTATAGAAAATATGAAATAATCTATTTCATTTTGTACTTTTAAGAAGCACCAATCTCAACATACTTCCTTGCATAACAATGGATAGTTACCATTCACATGGAATGCGATTCACTTTCAAGATCGCGCCTTCGTCTGTATTTGGAAGGATAAGCAAGGGTGGTGTATGAGCAAGTTTGCGAAATGGTTGTTCGTATCTGAACTTCTTGTGATCTGAATTAACATAAATCTTGAAAGTTACGATCTCCCTGGCAGGTTCTCAGTTGTCATCTACCCCTCATTAAGATGTACCTAGCCTTTTAAGATCATTCCATGTTGTCAACTTTTAAGTTGAGTTAGAGATGGTATGCATTAGGTTGATTAGCAAATCAGTCCATATTATTGAGGTAGGTCCTTTTGACGCTGTTATTGATGGCAGTGAAATTATTTCTATTTAAATGATTGCATATAATGCCCTTGGTGGGTGATTTGATTGAGGTTAGCAAGTTGGGTATATTATCAGATGTGATTGTGGTAATGTTGCCATCCACTTTGCTGCCTTTTGTTTTTCAAGCACTACAGGGAGGTGTGCAAGACCTGCTGATTTCATTGGCAACTTCCCCTATGAGTGTGTCGCTATGCACGAGTTTTGTTTGTCATTTAGGAAACCATTGCCCCACCACCACTAAACATTTCGCTCCTAAAGTTCATGCTCCATAGGCAGTTGTCTGAAGCATAGACTTTACCGAACAAAGCTGATGTCTATAAGGTGTCAATTTATGCGACTATATCCAGGTTTAGATACAAAAAAAGAGGTCAATTCACTTAAGTAAATCTGTTTTCACTGGGTTTGATTGTATGCTTTCAACCCATTCCTGTAATTTAATCAGGCGACATGTAATTTAAACCTTTATGCGGCTACTGGACCTGAATTCATGCTTTATGCGACTCATGGTATGCCTTTTTAGCTGCATATAAGTATTTTTTGGAATTTTATTACGCCCATATATTGCGATGGAATTGCCTTGAAATGATGAAGGTCCCATGCTGATTTTTGTTTTTTCGTTATTGTTAGATGTTAGTCGGTTTAATGCATTGTATGATGCTTGCTATCAACTGGTAACTGAGTGGAATGTGTTGAAGTCTGTGGGACATGTATCTGCAGAAGAGGTACAGAAATGATTTCTGCATTCCATAGTTTATTATTTCTCGGTTTGGACTTCTGTACCTGCAAATGTTTTATTGATCATCTGAGGAAGAGTGGGCTTGTTAAGTTGCATATCATATGGTTCTGCTATGTAATTTCCAGTCCAAGACAAGAATGGTGGATGGTGATTGCAAAGGCTTTCTGGATCAGCTGTTTGAGGCCAACTTTAACACCAATTTTAGGCAACTGAATTTGAAGATACTAGTTTGCTTATTTTGGAGGATACTAGAGGTGTTTGTCTCAACAATGCCGGCAGATGTCTCATTGGTTCGTTTTGCATTTTTATTTTTTTTACACATTTTTATTTCCCACCGTGTGGATAATATTGTCACTATTGTTGCTGTAACATAAGCGAGCTTGTATTTATTTCAGGATGATAGTGGAAAGTGGATGTCCACATTTCAGGATCTATTTGTGTTCTTTGCTGACTCAGACCGGAAGAATGTTTTCCAGAAGCATCTTCACTTCCTAGTTACAAAATGCAAGATCTCTCCAGTCCGATTTTTATTAAAGCTTGTCACTGAAGAAGGTTTTTATTATAGGATCCTATTTCAATGTTTTATTTCCTTTCTTTTTTGAAAAATTCTTGGATTTGGTAAATTAGTCATTCTTTGCTTCTGGCCAACTGCAACTTTCACGTTTCTGGTACATGTGAAAATAATTTTAACCATACTCGTCTTCCGTTTGTATCTCTTAGCTTGATTGATAGTAATTACTGTATGTTTTCAAGTTTGTTATTCACACTTTTTTTGCTAGATATGAGGACTATATTGTTACTGGATTCTATAGAGTGCTTTAAAACCTCTGGAGATATGTTTGAATAGCTTATCACAAGTATTTCCATTGTTGGAATATCATGACAGGGTGGAATGGTGTGGGGAAACGGAAAACCTTGAAATTTTAATTTTTGAAAATAAACTGAATTTTTGATACTGACCAGTTGACCACTGTTAACAGTTAACCTTGAAAATAGTTTTCCATTACTGATATTATATATTAGTACTTGGTCCCCATCTGGAGCTGTGATGTGGATGCTCTTGGTCTCTTTTAGGAATGTAGGGACATCAAATTCAGTACTTGTGGGTCTAACATCATTGGGTATAACCTTTACCTGTTTTTTCTTTGGAAATTCCTTTTTCTTTTTGCAAAGATCTAGCTGGCTTTGTTTTGTGATGGTTTTGACATGTAGAGATTATTTTTCCATAATGTCCGTTTCAATTTTGCAGGTGTTTCTGTTGCTGTTCAAGTCGAGAGTCTTCATTGTTTTGTGTTTCTTTGTTCTCAGTTAGATGAAAGCTTACATTTTGAACTTCTTGGTGAATTTCCTTCGATTCTTGTTCCACTGTCAAGTGATAACAAGGTTCTGAACCATTTTCTTGAAGCTTATCTATATTTTGGCAATCCTTTTGTGAATTTTATTTTATTTTTGCTTTAGTTACATTACATATTTCTTGGGTAGGATTTATTTTCTTCATCACTTCAGGATTTACGGGTGGCTGCCATGAGCTGCATTGAAGGGTTGTGCACACTGTCGCCTCATGTTGATTTCTCCAAATGGAAATCTGGTATTAACACAATGCCTTTCCTCCTTAGTGAGGGTACCAATTTCAGTATCTTATTGGCTCCTGCATCAATACTTCAATCTTCGGTTTTCTAATTCTTAAAATCGACAGGACAAAGTGCAACGTGTCCACATTTTCTTGATGAACTTCTGAGCCTGATGGTTCAACAAAAGAGGCTGATACTATCAGACAGAGATGTTTTGCCTTCATTTTTAACAACTTTGCTGAGTTCTTCCTGCCATAACCTTTTAGTACCAGAGACAATTGGACAGAGGTTTTCATCATCTATTGTAGTTACTTTCCATCATGTTATCCTTATAATTGACAGTTTCATCTTCTCTCTCACCATCTTTGTCCTTTCATTTGGGCCACTTGTCAATATTCAAAGAATGGGAAGTTTCTGAAGTTTATAATAGAGGTTGAGAGTTGCAAGTTGCAACCATTTTCGATAATAAGAAAAGACAGTTGCCTCCGGACCTCCGGTCCTTTAAGTGTATTCTATAAGCATTGTCACAGGTGCAAATTCATTGATGGATCGTACCTGTAGCTGGGTGATCAACATGCACTTTTGTCATATGCCCTATGAATTAAGGATGTCCCATGCACATTACGTGTTTAAATGTTGCTGGATTTGTTGCATTTAGCTCTGAAAAGTGACAGTTCGTGGTTGGGGCATTTTCATGCATTGAAATATTTTGACGCAGAATCGTAAAGAGTGGAAAGTCAAAGCTTTCAACCTGAAATGCTATTACTTGTAAAACTAAGAAACTTTTGCTGTTCTTTCTTTTTGACATACAGTTTAACTAAAGCAGGTGCTAAACTTTTAGCTTTGTTCTGTCCCTAGTGAATTTCGGGCAGAACATGTTGTGAATGCGACTGATGTATATTTTTTAACCGAATACCTTCCTCTGTCATCTCTTCTCTCTCTCTCTCTCTCTCTCTCTCTCTCTCTTTTAGATAGAAGATTTTACACCCTGCCTGATGTTGTATTTTGCTTGGGTTCATAACTATGTTAGTTGTTCCAAATGGTCCCATGTATTATAGCAAATTCCTTTAGTGTTAATAAATTAGAAACCACAAGAAATTGATTGAGAAAAAGCAAGGTTTAGTTAATTTATTTAGAATCACGTAGAGTAGATAAACTTGCTGAAATGAGAAGAATTATACATTTTTAAATTTCTCTTAGAGATCTATGATGGGATCGAGAGTGAAACATGCATTCTGAAAAATTGAGCGAAATGTCATCTAGAAACTAGGAGTAGGGTACCAAGATGTCCTTTTGGGGCCCGAACAGGATTAGTCTATAGGCGAAGACTGCCTATTCTGTGAAGATTGTATTCAGCTTTCCGTGAACAGCTACTTATGCCAATTCGCACATCAATTTTTAGGCTGGTTGATGTTTGCTCCCGAAACATACTCACAATTCAATTTTTAGGCAGTTTGATGTTTGCTCCCGAAACATACTCAACAGAGATGCCATTGGCCTTTTGGCAATTCAAAGGCTCCAGGATGGGACATGACCACTTGTTCCTACACTTTATTTTAGTCATAATGAGGAACACATCTTAGCCTTTGTTCTTTTGGTGTTGAGTATATGCATTATGATAGTCTGGGCCTCTATATCTATTCTATTTTTCCTGGTGTGTGATTTATTTGACTTTACAATTTCTTTTGCCATTTTCTGTCCTGAATGAATGCAACAATTAGCAGTGCTATACGGATTGGTTACCTATATTAACTGTCTGTAGTTACATTTTCAACACTCTTTTTCAGATTCAATCAATCTATAAAGAATGAGATACTGGTTTTCATTCTACGCTCTGCCCTAAAACTTTCCACATATGCAAAGGTTAGTATTTCGGAATGGGATCGACTATTTTTCAGATACAGTTAGTGCAGTTGTCTTTGGAAGTTATGCATGTATCTCTGATTTATTCGTTATTCTAACTTCTGGTTGTGAACTTTCTTTTATTCCTCAACTATCTTATTTATATTCCCTAAAGTGTTGACTATAGATGTTCCTTTGACAGCTAGTCGTTTTGTCCTTGCTCAAAGGACTAGGAAGAGGAGTTATGCGTGTTGAGGATGTTGAGTCGTTGCTCTCTGAACTTTTGGAAAGATGTCGTCGGTATCATTTTGGGAAAGAAAAGACATTCAAAAAATTGTCAAAAGTTGAAGTTGAAACCCTCTGCCTACTATTGGAGGTGGTTAAAGATGTTCTTCATAGTTTGTTTTCCTAGCAATTTCATTTTCTATTGCATTCTTCTAATTTTACAAGAATGCTCTCACCGTGCTAGAGCTGCGCTGTGCCCACCTCTTCATTTGATGAGCCTGTTTTTGAAGATCAACTATTGGAGGCTCTGCAGGTAATTATCTATATCTATCCTGATTTATTTGTTTGTGTTTGCTCTTAGATGTGAAAGACTTCAATTCCATGCACTTATGTCTTGTTTGATACTGCTTTCTCTTCCAGTTTGGTGGAGTGACCTCTGAAGATTTTGCCATTGTGCAGCCTTGTATAACTGTGTTGAGGAATCTCAATACTTCCTTTTACAGAGGTTTGAAAACTGAGAAACAGGTTATCCTCATTCTTTTCTAGCCTCGTTGCTAATCAGCATTCTTAACTTCTGGATAGCACTTATTAAGGCTTGGGTTGTTCTGCGTTGGATGGATATACGGGACATATTGCTAAAAATTGTTTTGCTGGAATTTCATAATATACTTGCTTTCTTTATAATGAAATCTAAATGGCATGTTGATAAAATGTTGGGCTGTGAACTGAGATTTAATTGATGCATTGGTATTTTGTTTATGTATGCACTCCTAAATCTGTCACCAATGCATTGTGTTTCCAGCGCCTGCGGATGTTCCCTCGCCTGCTCATGGTATCAATTTTGGCAACAGCCCTCTTCAGCCTCTCTCTGTGTGTGTGTGTGTTGGTGGGGGGAGGGGGAAGCCTTGCCTTTCCCAGATATATTTTGCTTTAATTTGTCAGTACAATGGGCAGGGAGAGCCCTTTTTGATAAAGCTTTCGCATTTTTGGAAAGGAAAAAAAAAATCGTCCTAAAAAGCAGGAGCTTGATCCAAATGGAAGGTGGTTTGTGATGTACACTTCCCTGGCATCGTTACTCTATTTTTGGACACTTCGAGATATCTGTTATTGTTTTTGTATAGAAAAGTGAGCTTCAATCATCATTTCCTTTGTTTAATTTTCTTATAAAGGACATTTTTGTCGGCAAATATTTTCAATTAAGCTCATGAGAATGAGCTGTAAGGTGCATTGAAGTTTCTCCAAAGAATTGAAGTTTTCCTATGGGGTTGAATTATTAACTTCCCCTTTCCTCATCCTAGTTTTGTTAGCATTCTCCAAAGACACTGGATGCCTCTCTAGTCTCTAGTATTTGATCCAGTTAGTAGTGCATTAGCTGCTGTCTAGCGATTACATTTAACTTTTTGGTGTATAGTTTTTTGTTCTCTCATTAACAAAGAATTATTGATGTACTGCAACTACAAAATTTAGAGTTGTGTCATGATTGAATAGTTCTGTTGATCTATGCTTCTGTGATTATAGATGTGTTCTCAAAACTTAGAGATTTTTATCCAATGTTTTTTCCCTAATTTCTGTCCTGTTTCTTGCTTTGACAGGATCAACTTTTCCGAGACCTGATGCTTCTGTTTCGGTCTGCTAGCGGTGACATACAAAATGCCACTAGGGAGGCATTACTGCGTATAAAAGTTAGCTTCTTGTCTCTCAGCTTTATTCATGATTCAAATTTGGTACAATTGAGTTTAACTTGATGTTAAAAAAACAAGAGTTTGTCTTGAACTATTTCCCTTTTTTTGTCCATTAAACAAGTATTACAATGTCACCAGCTTGTTATGAAGCTCATTCTGATTAAACTGACAGATTTTGTGAGTTGATTTTTCCTGCTGTATGTTTATTTAAAGTTTTCCCAATGTTGATGCCAAATACTTACTAGTTAGTACTAACTAAAAGCATGAGGAGTTGAGTTCGAAATCACAGGGATCAACTTTATGAGCTCCACCTGAGGCATTTGAGATGGCCCAAATCTGTTGATCTATTGATTTGTTACCATTCATCTATGAAAAGCAGCTATAGATTTACTTTCTACCTCTTATTAAGATATTATTCATCTATCAAGGTGTCCATCTTGCATTGCTATTCTTTTGTCTTTGGATTCTTTGATCGACGCTATCATCATGTGGCTGCTATGATGTCTGGATCAAAAATTTCTAAATTAAGTTCTTCTGGACATGCTAACAAGTATAATCATCATTTACATTGCCTTAAATTGAGCAATCTATGGATGACTTACTACCACTCCTCTAAATTTTGCAGTTTTCTTGCTCCACAGTCGTCAGGATACTTGATTCTGTTTTCGATCAAGAAGTTTGCATAATTGGTTCGCCGTATGGGAAGAAGAAAAAGAAACATATGTCTCATCTTAACCAAAATAGTGGAAGAACTGGCAAAAATGAACTTTCTTTCCTCAGCTCTCTCCTAGATTTTTTGCTGCTGAAGAAAGATTTAAAGAACAGGTTTGCTATAATGATTATATCTGCTCTTTGATTATCTGTATTACTAGATTATTATGTCGTGGTCGCTGTTCTGTTTACCGTGATGCCATTGTTGAGTTGCCTTTATATGTTCTCATACTGGGGCTAACGATATTACATTGGTTTGTAGGACTTCCCTAATAGGGCCCTTATTTAAGCTTCTCCGCAAAATGTTTATGGATGAGCCGGTTCACAATGATGTTGACCAGGATGTGCAAAATATGCAAGCTTCATCGGGCGTCTCTCAAACCGTTTCCAGTATGATATGCTACAATCAACAGACGCTGCTGTTGATTCTGGAAGATATAAGTGCCTCACTTTCGACTATTGTTCCTTCAAAGGTTGCCTCCCATTTTTCTAGGAATAGAAAACTTCTAATAGGCCTTTATTTCCTCTATTTATTCCCATTTGTTTCTAAACTCTGGGTATAATGAATTTGATGTCAGGATGATACAATGGATAACTTTGACTTGAAGCTTTTGATTAATTGCGCCCGATCTACAAAGGATGAAATCACTCGCAATCAAGTCTTTTCATTATTATCTACTGTTGCAAAGGTTGCCCCAGACAAAGTTTTGGCCCATATAGTGGATATTTGTACTCTTATTGGGGAGTCAGCTGTCACACAGGTCTGTTGGTATTTGTTTCTTGCCCTTTGGTTCGAATGTGCTGTTCTCTACATTGAACATGCGTCAAAAGAACTGTTGGTTATTGAGTTTTTTTCCCCACTTAAACCTATTGTAGTCGTATACCTATGAATACAAGTGTTTATGAACTCTTTTGTTGCAGTGGAACAGTCATTCACAAAGAGTGTTTGAAGTCCTCATATCGGCAATAGTTCCGTGCTGGTTATCTAAGAATGGCAGCATAGACACATTGCTTCAGGTAATATGATACTACTACACTTACCAAACCCTTCCTTATCCAGTGGTACATAAATGGTTTCTTATCTCAGGTTTTCATTGGGTTATGTTTATCTTTCAGATTTTTGTGAATGTAATGCCTGAAGTTGCTGAGCATAGAAGGCTGCCAATTATCTTACATCTTTTGAGGTATTAGAGAACGTCCTTCCGTCTAGGTATCTTTGCTTTTGCCCTGATTGACAAGCTTTTTCCTTCCAGGACTCTTGGAGAGAGTGCTAGCTTGGGTTCATTACTTTTCCTCCTTTTCGGTTCATTGGTTTCAAGGAAACTATTATCTGCCCCTGATAATAGTCCACAATCGTGGGATTACTTAACTTCTCTTACTCGTATAGAATGGGAGTTTGTATTTGCAATGAGAATATCTGAGCAGTATTCATGCATGATATGGCTTCCTTCACTTGTTAAGCTGCTTCAACAAATAGAAATTGGTACTTGTGGTGTACAAAGTTTTAAGGAACTGCTAGTTGCTATGCAGTTCATTTCAGACAAACTGCTAGATCCTGAAATTACGTTTAAGCTCAGTTCTGGTGAAGAATCAGATGACATTCAGGTTTGTATAAATTATGTTTGTTTGTTTCATTCCTTGATGAGTTATGGACGACTAACAAATCTAGAGCTTGGATGTGGCATCATCAAGGCCTTGGCCCCCCAGACGCCAGAACCGAAACTTCGAATTGAGGCATTTTAAAAGACAAAAAGAGAGAAGACTTATGACTGAAATAAGCCTCACCCATTTTTCTTCATTATGAAAGAAAAGTGATCCATTCAATCAGTGACTGCCTGAAGAACAGTATATGCCGCAGTCTTGGGAAGCTGCGGCTATGGACCTGCGGTCAACACTTCATAAACTGTTTGGTGTCCTAATTGGAGAGGAGTGTTAACCCAGCCGCCCAGCCCGCCATCCATCTCCGCATCAAACATGTACTCAACCCCTCATCAAACACCCAAACGAACCCCACCCTGGATCAAAATTGGAAGTGCTGATTCAAGTCAAGGGGTATTGTTTAAAGGCTAGAAACAATTACTCCTCCTGTCCCAAATTGCTTTCCCTTTTTGGGGAAGCTAAATATTAAAAGGACAAGCGATGATTGCATCAAATTCAATTTGTGAGGCATAACTTTCTTACATTGCCCTTGAATCGCATCTTTTTAAAACACGTTGACCTTTTAGGGACAATTTTGGAAAAGTTTGACTTTTTAAAGGGACTAAAATTTTGGGACTTCCAAAAAAGGAAAGAAGGTCCGGCAATTTGGGATGGAGGGATGTACTGCAACATATGCTTCTTTCCAACAAATTTGTGGGGACATGTGCTTGATGGGGATAATTCATCATGTCTTTGTACCATTGAACTTTCAGTGGGTTTAAAGTAGTATGGGAGGCTGCTTTGTATAGTGCAATCTGTTCATACTTTCCCACATCTATGTATAGCTGTTCTTCATATCCTTAGCTACTTGATTTAAAAACATGTTTATGAATTACGATACTTTTGCAGAGAACACTTGGAGCACTTATGGAATGTATTGTTTCTCATTTACAACTGGTTGACTCGAGCAGAAAGCATGTAAATTTTTCTGCAGTCATCAGGAAAGAACTGAAGGAGTTAATGCATACTGTCTTGAAAAATATTACGAAGGGGCTCATGCCGTCAACATACTTCAATGGGATTATTAAATTGCTGAAACATGCAGATAGAAGTGTGAGGAGGAAAGTAAGTAATGGATAACTTATTATCAGGAATCATGTGTAGAGAGAATATTAAACAGATGTCTTTTTGTCGCATTTTGTAGTACTGTTCTATCTTATGTGGCAAGGTTGGATTCGGTGGTGATTTTGTGTAAAGTTTTTTACGTAGAGATTTCCGCGGTTGGAAACCGTCGTATACATTCCTTTTAATTCCTATCGATTCCTTTACTGTCTGTAAATTGATGATCTCTAGTTAAGTGCAATTAAAAACTTCCTGCTCCTTGGAACAGATGGAATTTTTTACTCAACGGATCCACGGCTTAAGTTCTACTGTTTCTCTCATGGTTCATCTTTGTGTTTCTTGTTATCTGCTTGATATTGATTTGTAATCTTGGCACAACTAAATCAATACCTTTCATTGAAGCAGGCTCTTGGGCTTCTTTCGGAAACTGTCAAAGACTCTGACACTACGAAACTGAAGCATGGGAGAAGGGGTTTGACTTCAAAGTCAAGTTCTTGGGTTCATCTAGATGACAGTGCTGTGGAGTCATTTGGGGAGATGTGTTTGGAAATTGTCAAGTTGGTTGATGATTCTCTTGATGATCCTACTAGTACTTCGTTAAAAGTGGCAGCTGTTTCAGCGATGGAAGTTTTGGTGTACAAGTTTCCTTCCTATTATTCAATATTCAGCATGTGCCTCTCATCTGTAACCAGACATATCCAGTCAGATAATGTGGCTTTCTCTTCTTCCTGCATTCGAATGACTGGTGCTTTGATCAATGTGCTTGGTCCAAGGGCCCTTCCTGAGCTTCCTTCTATCATGGAGAATGTGATGAGTAGGTCTTGCGTTGTCTCCTCATCTGTGTCTCCAATAACCATTTATGGCGAAGATAGCACTTCTACGTTGTCAACATCCTCCAAGGAACCTATCTTCACGTCTATTCTTCTCGCATTCGAGGCAGTTATTGACAAGCTTGGTGGGTTCTTAAACCCATATCTTGGAGACATTCTAAAACTTATGGTGTTGCATCCCAAGTTTTTGCCTGGATCAGATCCAAAAGTAAAATTGAAAGCTGATGTAGTTCGAAAGCTTATAACTGAGAAAATAACTGTAAGTATCTTTGTCAAATTCGATGTGTTTTTTGGAGCTTTTGGTTGAATTGAGTCAAATTCATGTCTCTTTCTTTTCACTATTTTGTGGAGCAAGAGTGAACCTCAGCTGTCATCATTTTACTGACCTATATTTTGCGTGCCAGGTCCGACTTTTGCTTCCACCGTTGCTGAGCTTATACTCTGAAGCTATTAAATCTGGTGATTCAAGTTTATCAATTACTTTTGAAATGTTGGGAAATTTGGTCCGAACAATGGATAAATCATCAATTGTTGCTTATCATGCAAAAATATTCGACTTATGTTTGGTAGCACTTGATCTTCGCCGTCAACATCCTGTTTCAATTAGGAGCATTGAGGATGTTGAGAAATATGTCATCAACACAACGATCTTTCTTACTTTGAAGCTTACGGAGACAATGTTCAAGCCTCTATTCATTAGGTGTATCGAGTGGGCTGACTCAGATTTGTATGAAAGTGGAGGTGTGGGAAGCACAAATCTTGATAGGGCAATTTCTTTCTATGGATTGGTACATAGACTAGTTGAAAGCCACAGGTGGACTATATTTCCCTTTCTCTGCTGTTTATATTCCTGATGTCAAATGAAATTCTGTTTTGGCAGATAGCTAGATGTTGTGGTACGGAAATTCGGTAGAGGCTCAATAATTTGGTTCTTAATTTGTATTCTAGTCTTTATATTTAGATTATTGCATTACTCATCAGACAATTTCGTAAACTCTCTGAAAGCCAATCCCGAGTTCATCTTTGTGACCTTGGGTTGCTTTGATTGAGGGGGTGAATTGCCTTTTGGTCATGCACTTTTCCAAGTTCTTCTGTGGAGTTTATATTCGAGAGTTTTCTCATGGTTGATGAGAAGACCTCTTGGAGGGGAGGGCTGTGAGTGTACAAACAAAAGCTTCAAAGCTAACAGTAGATTTATGGTAGCTGAGAAGTAAAAAAATTCATAGTTCTTATGAAGACATTACTCTCAAGGACATGCTTCTGGTTTTTCAGTTAGCTTTTTTTGTTAAGTAGCATTTCAGTTTGCTTTCAGTCATCCTTGTACCCTACACTTCCCTTGGTGGTTGATACTATTGTTTTCCGAGTGCAGATCTTTGTTTGTCCCTTACTTCAAGTACTTGCTTGATAGTTGTATACGACATCTGACGGGCGCTGAAGATGCATATGTTGCTGTGCCACGGAAAAAGAAGAAGGCCAAACATCAAGAAGGGTATAGTAATGTAGATGAGGAAAATGGTACAGTGACGCATCAAGTATGGCATCTTCGGACGTTGGTCCTATCTTCCTTGTACAGATGTTTCCTTTATGATACTGGAAACCTGAAGTTTCTTGACTCGTCAAATTTTCAGGTTAGTCAAAACACCTTGTTCACCTTTTATGCTTTTGAATTTGCTGTTGTTAACCTGGCTATTTTTTCTATGTAACCTATTTCTTTGACTGTCTTATATCCATGGTGGCTGCAAGGAGTGGTTTTGCTTGATGAATGAATTCCTGTGGTATATGTGACTCAAGTCTGATCGTTTCATTCTTTTTTGCCCGTTTGCCAGACTTTTTGTTTGAGTAATTAATTCTTTTGTAATTTTCTGTTAGGGCATTGACTCAAGAAATTAAGTTATAGATTTAGTTGCTTCTCCATACTTGTGTTTCACTATTTAGTCTGTCTATTGGTTCGGTTGCCCCCTCCAGTTTCTGGTCTACAAGATGTCCAACCTTATCATTTTCATGATTGATGGTTGATGCAGCTTTTGTTGTTGTTAGTGGTTATCATGTGAATCCACTTTGGATGCTTTTGTTCAACTTAAGACCCAAACTAGAATGTAACCGTGAGAGCGGAAGATGCAAACCTGTAGGGAGAAAAAGGGCTAAAGAAGGCTAATTAGTTAACCAAATTTTGCCATTTCCTTTCAAAAGTTGGTACGTCTGTTAGTTTGTGTTGATGTTGTGTAGGTTGCCAGCTCCCAATAAAATTAGCATAGTTGAGAAAAGGTACGGTTAGGACTGATTGTCAATTTGGTTCCTTTTAATGGCCAAGTATTACTAAAGTCAGCGAGTTTTAAGAAACTCCAATCATTTACTTTGATGAAGACTTTAAATGTCCAACATGATTGGATAAATAATTTGTTTGATTGATGTTGAATGATGTATCCGAAATGGTACAAATGTGATATAGTTGAATTATCAAATGCGATCATTACGTGACTGAGAACTGAGAAGTATCAAATTTCTGTAGGGTGAACTATTTGGACATTCTACCTCGAAAACTTAGTAAACGTATGGGTTGGCAAAGCTTTGGACATGTGGATTCTTTATCACACGTCAATTATGTTTTCTAGCGGGCGGTAAACTGAAAGAGAGGGATGGGATTTCTCTCGCTTTTGGCATAGTGGGCCCGCAGTGAGAGGCCTGCATGACGGGCCATTAGCTTAGGCCTCAGTGGTATAGTGTGCCCCTAATAATTGTGTCGTTGTGCCTGGGCTGTGTTCGGCACTTGACCTTTAGATGTGGATCATCCAAGGCACGTTAACATGGTGTACGCCTCCTATGCAAACCGGGGTGTGAAACCAAACTACTCGTCAAGAGGATACATGGGGCGAGTAAGGTAAGATCCAATGTAGATCCAACTTTCGATGCACTGCGGCTTTAG
Organism: Rhododendron kiyosumense; assembly: GCA_019656275.1. Lineage (NCBI taxonomy): Eukaryota > Viridiplantae > Streptophyta > Magnoliopsida > Ericales > Ericaceae > Rhododendron > Rhododendron kiyosumense. Next base: position 169,118 of record BPLS01000220.1, on the reverse strand, counting down.
CTTCATATGAGCTTTTGTTAGCTCATTGGTTGTGTTCTCATTTGGAAGTATCTTGAAAGTAGGTAGTTGGGTTTGACTGTCATTGCTACTAACTCTAAATCATGGAGCTCTTGGGCTTATTGGATCTCCATTTACCCGTGATGCAATTTGGAATAAGTTTGTCAATATCCTCTTTTGCAAGCTTCTATCGCCATTATGAACCAGTAATATGTGGCATTCTTTCATCTCCATCCATGTCTACCGTTTCCTTTTGATTGACGTTAATTTGCTTGTTTCTTCAGGTTCTGTTAAAACCTATTGTATCACAGCTGGTCATAGAACCACCTGCTTCTTTAGAAGAATATGCAAGCATACCTTCATTAAAAGAAGTTGATGATTTGTTGGTTACTTGTGTTGGTCAAATGGCTGTTACAGCTGGCACCGACCTTCTCTGGAAGCCCCTGAATCATGAGGTGAGTGCAGATCTCCTCTGAATTGACTGACTGGATGCTGTTGATGCTCTTAGCTGTGGGCCTCTACTTTTGGTGTTTAATTGATAGCTCGTACAGCTTATACCATAAAAAGATGATTTGGACAAAAACAAAAAAAATACCGCCTTGCCACCACCACACAACAAAAAGAAAAAATAAAGGGAAAAGAAGACTCATGTGCCGCGGAATTGCTTGAGCGTTCTTCATGATGTGCATCTGTGGCCCTTTAAATACTGTCTGCCCAAAATTTTAGTGTGCTGAGAGTTTTGCTTATTTGACGAGCTTTGAAATTAGTCGCAAGCATCAATGGTGTTTTAAGTAACCCCTGTCGGGTGCCACTCTGCCAAACCAGGGCCTGCACGCAATTTTTTTTAATGGCGTCCTGTATTGTGCTCTATTTTCTGTGCGTTATTTGACTACCTGTCTAGTTATACTTTTGTGACAATACTCCAAAATTTTGCGAGTTTGGGTTCTCCATATCAATGTTTTGACTGTTTACAATGTGTACAATATGTGTCAATAACATGGTGGTGCATATGGCTTTGTCATTTTAGTTACTTTTGCATTTTCAAAGCATGCGTCTTTGATATCAAAGGCCATACTTATTGGCTACCAAGGATGCAGTTATTTTTTCCTTTGGGGCATTACATTCTGTTTTCGATATTGCAGGTGTTGATGCAAACTCGTAGCGAGAAGGTTCGATCCCGCATTTTGGGGCTGAGAATTGTGAAGTACCTTGTGGAGAGTCTTAAAGAAGAATATTTGGTATTATTACCTGAAACCATCCCTTTCCTAGGTGAATTGCTGGAAGATGTTGAGCTACCGGTCAAGTCTCTTGCACAAGAGATACTCAAAGAAATGGAGTTCATGAGTGGTGAAAGCCTCCGACAATACCTCTGATGTCGTTGATTAGCTATCCAATTCCTTTGTAGCACGCTGCAAGCGGTGGTATACTTGAGAAATGGCAACATGGTGGTGAAACTCGATAGAACGAACTGTGCTTTCTGTGGAGCTGATGCCTGTGTGCCCATTTATCGCATGTACATAAATGTAATGTAACATGTTTTTGATGGTCAGTGTACATGAACTCAAAGAAGTTTTGACATGAATGCTCCTTTTTATTTCAGTTGGTTTCAGATTTTAGGGGGCAAATTTTGTAGTTTCTGATGTGCCCGGGTTGATACATCATGTATGTATTCTTGTTTATGCTAAAGATGGTAATCAGTCACGTTCTGCTCAAGTTTCTGGATTTGCTGAATGATTGGAATGCTCCTTACGAAAGTTATTTGAGTTTAGCAAGAAATTTTGGCCGAAGGTGATGACGAAGCAGTTCGATTTCTTCGACCTGGTACTTGGAAAGTAATGGGGGAGGAAGGAGAAAGATCTATCAGGAATCTGGCTTGTGAGTTTCTTCTTAGTTTGGTTTGGTGCCAAGTATAGAGGACGAATGGAATTGGTTTTTAGTACTATACTGGGAAATACGATAACTATAAGGCGTAGGATGTTTATCGTGAATCGGTATTGCATTTGTTTGACTGATGGTGAATCAGGGGCGTATTTGTTATTCATCGTCCGATGGTCAGGGCCTCAGGGGTCTTTGGGAGAGTTGAGTTTTGAACAAAATTGCACTCTTTGGGATGCTTCATTTACTTCTTTTCAACATATTAGAAGTCCTTCCATGGCATTTTACTCCAGTTCTCTCATCAATGTGGAAGACGAGATATTCAAGTCTGTGAGACGCCGCCAAAATTGAAAAGAATCAGAATGGACAAATTTTTTTGAAACAAGAAAGATTAGAAACAAAATACTCAACAGAATCAACTATGTGGCCGATGTTCCATTCTTAGTCACTGTGCATGTGATGAAGTTAAAATGAGAAAGTGAAAGCGCTTTAACTACTGGAAGTTCGTGAGAACGAAAATTGAAAGTGAGCGTAAAACGCGTTTGTTTGAAAGTGAACGCGTTTTGAACTAGTAAAGAGACTCGTGAGAAAAAGCGTGATATCAGAAGCTAAGAGAAGGATTATGTGTAGGGCTGCAAACAAACTGAGTTGCTCTCAGCTCGGCTCATTTAGTAATTAAGCTTTGAGCTCGAGTTTTAGAGTCGTTTACTAAACGAGCCGAGCTCGACACTCAAAAACTTGGCTCGGCTTGTTTGTTAACTTGGCTCATTTAAAGAGACTTGTTAAGTAAAATCGCAAGGCTCGGATCGAGTTTTAGACTCGATTACCGAGCTCAAACATTGCAAAGCTCGGCTCGGATTGTTTCCACCCCTATTTATGTGTTTAACTAGGCACTAGGGTTTTAAAATTCCTAAAAGAGCTACGTATCCATGCTCCAATAAGCAGGAACCACTACATAAAATTCTCCCCAAAGCCTACCATGAACTCAGCTGTCTCTCTCTCTCTCTCTCTTCTCACTTCAATGAACGAGACCCTCCTCCTCTGCCATTCATTTCTCCCTCCTAACTTTCTGCCCCGAGATCTCTTTTTCTGCTCTTCATCCCTCTCGCCCTTCACCATTACGTTCTAGGGTTTAGCCTTCTAATCAACCAATCATAAAAAAAAATTACGAACAACGCACTTTGGAAAATCACAACCCGACTCCAGCACGAATCAGGTTCTGTTTACGTTGGACTTACACCCCCATATATATATATGTGTGTGTGTGTGTGTGTGTGTGTACATATATGTAAAAATATACATATACATAAGGCTTAGTTCTAATTGTGGTAGAGGTTTGGGAAATGTTGTTTTGAATTTGGCAGGTTAAAGGCCGCGATGTTTTCGAGATGGAGCAGAGCCGCGACGTATCTCTATAGGGTTGGACCACAAAAGGACGTGGTAATCAGGAGAGATTTCTGTTCTCTCTCGGGCCGAGGGTATTCGAAAGTGGCTGCCACTGCTGAGGTGCCGGTCACGGTGGATTCTGGTGAGAAAGGCCATGCGAAGATGCCGGAGGTATGCATTCAGAACCAGCAATTTCTTTTTGGGGTGAATCTGTGGATAGAGAAATTCAACTTTGGGGTGTTCTGTTTAGTGAACTTACTGAATTGAAAAGTTTGGTACGTGTAAGGTGATAGTAGATTTGATCCTTATATCATAGTTATGGGTAGAATTCTCTGTCTTTTCTCTAGGTACATTACACAAGGAAAATGATAATGGCAGAACTGTTTTTGCTAATGCCAAAATCTTAGCGGACACTGTTAAATTTCTTGGAGGGTTCCAACCTAAAACCAATTGGCAATAGGTGAAGTAGTCTCTAGATTATATTAACCAAACTTCGGTGGCTTAGATGAGCGATATGGGATAAAGTCTAACACTCACCCTTACGTATAGCCCGGATGCACTTGGAGGCACGAATTGAGGAAACCAGGAGATTTGACTCAGGAGATGGAGACTTAACCAGGTGAGGTGAGGCCACCCAAGATTTAGCTCTAATACCATGTTAGAATTTCTTGGAGGGTTACACAAAATTAATTGACAATAGATGGAGTAGCCTCTAGATTATATTAACCATACTTGGGTGGCTTAGATAAGTGATGTGGGATAGTGTTTAACAAGTCTTTTATGCGCTATAATTTTTGGCATTAGCAATAGTGTTACAAAATTGAGAAGTGAAACTTGAAATTTACATCCATACATTCATATACGCACATGTGTGTATATATTGTGTGTGGGTGGGGGTTGGCACGGGCCTCTTGATACCTCCTCCCCTGTGAGTGAGGATGTAAAATGGATATTGGTGGAGTTTGGAATAGAAGGATGGATGACAACACACACACCTCTCATGTTGATGTCTAATGTTCTGAACTACGAAAAATGTAGATTTCAGGGATATCACTGGGATCAGCCATCCCTGAATACACTTTGGTAATTTACTTCAGCTTGCAGTATTGTTTTTGGATTTCAAATGTTGGTCTTGTTCAGCAAGATGACTTGATATCATGAGAAAAAATTTAAAATAAAAGAAAAACAAATTGTTGTAGTTCCTTTGAACTGTTATGGTTTCTTCTCCTTTCCTCGTTTGATAGTGGTATGTCAAGTTTAAAATCAAATTTTGGTCACTAGAAGATGGCGTGTAGAGTTGCAGATGTATCCATCATCTGTTTTTCCATCGAGTCAAGAATACTCTGCTATTTTTCTGTTGTTATTTGTATCATTATCTTTGGTCTCAACAGATAGTTAATGTAAAATTGGTAAAGTTAAACAAACAAATTAGCTCAGGCGGTCTCTGTTTCTGTTTCTATTCTGATGAGTATAATCTGCTTTGAACCTTACTAATAAGATGTGGATAGTCTGGTAATGAGTTTATTGAAGGTTTTGTTTTTGAGGTCATGCAATGTTCTCAGATAGTGCTCTATTACCAAGTAGATGTCAACCAAATAAATAGAGCTCTTGTACATTATTCGATGGTAATACGCTGTTGACTAGTGAAAATTTCTTGTGCTGACTAACACACTATACTCTTGGAACAGGTAAACTTGAATAAGATGTTTTGGGCTAAACCCTGTTCATTGGCTTTGGCCGCTGATTCCCCATTAAGAGTTGAAGAGCCAAAGTATGAGGGCATCCGGCATATAATTTTCAAACTGCTGCTATTTTATAGTAAACAAAGCAAGTCCATTCGAGGGGCAAATGTTGTTTACCGCCGCATCGTTTCACAAGTTGATAAACCTGCCATCTATAATGGTTGGTCTTTCCATGTTTTGTTTCACCAATTAGTAAATCTTTCTTCTCATTAATGTGGTGAACTCTAGCTTTCCTGCAAGTTTCTGTATTTCTGTTGTAATTTTTTCACAACACAAAGGAATTGTAGTCATTTCCCCTTTTTAAACATTCACCTGATTTTGGTGAAAATGTTGGATGAGAATAAAACAACTCAGAAAAAACTACCCTAAAGAAGTTTGATGGTTGAATTTTATATTCTTGTGTCGTTGTGCAAAATTTTCCAATAAAAAACAGGTTAGAAACAATTTGCAGGCTATATACCATATGAGGTTGGGTTTGCTCTAGTGTGTCCTCAATATTTACATCTATAACAGCCAATATTGAGGTCCATACCATTTTTCTAAAAAGTTTCGTAAACTGAGGTGAGCATTCTGACTGAGAATAAGTGAAAACCAACCATTTCCTCTCTATAAGGTCAGTATGGTAGAAAAGATGCTGACATATGCAGGACTAGACCTCATCTGTACTGCATTGTACTTCAAACTTAAGCCACTAACTTGACTGATGCTTCCTCCTGGATTTTGTGTCAAAGTGGCCGGTGTCACTCCTTACTGAAAACTAAACATTTTTAGGGGTGGCAGGTAAGGTTTCTTGCCGAGAATTCAGAAGCAACCTTAGCATTTTATGTGGCTTTGAAACTGGAATCATGCCTAGGCATCGAGTGTGTGTTTTTGTAAAATGTCTGCAATAACTATATTGAGAAGACCTTCAAAATGACACTCTCTTTGTTTGCAGTATTTAGCCTGGAGAAGACCTTCAAAATGACATTCTCTTTGCTCGTGCTTCACATGTGGCTTTGCTTACGCCGGTTGAAACAAGAGGGAAATGAAGGTGTTGAGTTTGGGCAGTACTTGTACGAGTTATACAATCATGATGTAGAGATGCGAGTATCTAAGGCTGGGGTACGTGATTTGTTTCCATTTGGTGACTTTAACACTTCTCTATTTAGTATTGCCTATCAGAAATGAGCTATTTGTTGCAGCAGGATGAAATTTAGGAAATTGATGAGGAAATTGGATCAATTGACTTTTAGAATATTGCCTATAAAAAGGGTGGACTGGCTGACAAAATGAGGGAATCACACTGGAATGTATTTTGTAGATTGATGGTTAAATCAGTGATTTTGGTTGAATAGCCATATCAAAGTAGGGAGATCATTTATTGCTCGTGTTTTTGCAGGTTAACTTACTATTGACTAGATGGATGAAGGATTTGGAGAAGATATTTTATGGAAATATTGTTGCTTATGATGCTGCCCTGCTACCAGAGGCTAAACAAGAGGAGTTGGAAAATGTGCTGTGGAGGTGAGGCATTCGCTTGAGTTTGATTGGCCCATGTTTTGTCATGATGGTTCTTAACTCTCTGCTTTAATGTTTGTATATGCTGCAGGAATGTGTTCTCCGATGATGGCTCATCAATACCAGATGATTCTGGTTTACGTGCAGTTCAGGCAGACTTCTCACCTCTGTTTTATTTCCTTAAGCTTGAAGGGAAATATAAATCAGTGAAACTAGATAATCTCGTGTCCTGATACATAAGATGAGAAATATGACCATAGCATCTATGTTGGTATGCATATAGGAGCACACCAACATGTGGCTCCAAAGAAATGACATTGGCAGTTAATTGCATATCTATTTCTGGTGGGTTTAACAAAAATCAGTCATGTACTGCACTAGCATCTACAGGGGTTGTACTCTATGGTACATTGTAATAATATTGTAGTAAAGGCCCTTCTGTCTTTCTTCCATTTTCCACCACTAACCATAAACCAGAAGTATTTGGTGTTGCTATTGGAGGATGCATTTCTCAAAATTACCGGGCACCCAGAAAAGGTGTTAGCAATTAGTTTAAGATTGAGTTTTTGTGTTCACTGAAGTTAAAATTGGAGGACCATCAAGTTTCTTAGCTTATTGGTTAAGTGGGGTCTTATGACACACAAGGAATGTAACAACTTCATAACTTGACCACATGTAATAGTTGAGTTCAAGAGGGTTTTATAAACATCGATTTTGTTTTTTCCTTCTAAATTTTCCCTGTATTCATTTGAAAAATCTCTCTACTGTCCTTGTAAGGAAATACATCTTGGATTGAAAAGCGAAAAGAAAGGGAGAAAAAGAAGTTCAGGGAAAGCTTAATGGACTCTTGGTTTATATGCAGGCTATGTCAAGGTATGTCCGCAGGGAATCTACTTGCCTCTCGTTAACAGGTACATATACCTTTACATAGAGTCCAATGTTGCTTTGGGACAACATAACTACTTTGAGGGTGAATATTAAGTTCTGTGCTGCGTGGAAGAACTTCAATCAGAATGATAGCATTTCCCATCTGTCTTACCATTGATTTTTGATCGGCAGAAAAAGAAGCTTTATTTTCTGGGAACTTTATGTTCACGTCATTGGAGAATTCGTCGAGTCATACGCCAAAGAGGACAGCATAGAACAGTCTGAGACGAGATTATGGCAACATGTTGATACAATTAGGGTGATCCTATGGTGGCTCATGGGATATATAAGTAGGCAGGATTTTGGATTGCACACGAGAGTAATGAATATGAAGGCATCTTTTTATTCTTTCTTTTTTAAGAGAAGGGATCTTTTTGTTCACCATGGATATATTTGTATGTTTGCTGAAGAAAGTGATTTGTTGGGTACTAAACTTTCGGTTACTCAATGTCAGCTGGTTGAATAATGAGGCCTTGTATGATGATGAGACCCGTCTTCTTCTTCTTCTTCTTCTTCTTTGGTACATGCAAGAAACTTACTTTGTCCTGATCCAAGGGGTGGGGAATAAGACCCTACGGTGAGAATTGAGCAAGGGAGCACAGGGCTACCCTTTGTTCTCTCCGTGCCTTTGTGTGGATGGATCCAGCTGCAGCTACTTGGTCCTTTTGTTCCGTAGCAGAGATGTAATGTACGTATATTGTTAAGGGCTCCTTTGGTTGCCTATCTTAGGCTTTGTCCTAGTTCACCCACCCCCACCCCCAGCCCCCCCCCCCCCATCAGGTCCTTTTTCCTTGTCGCACCCGTAAACACCTCAATCTAGGTCTCTTAATTGATTTACTTTATTTTTCGGTTTCTTGTTTTCCCGATGATGAATTGGATCAAAAACAATCTTGAGTGAGGAAAGGATTTGAACGTGGAATGTTTGGAACCCCTTTTTGAACCTTAAACCCTAAAACCATAAACCCTAACCGAGGTTTGACTCAAGTGCGTTGATTTGGAACCAGCGCGCGGGTCAATTTGCTGGGTGTTGGTCAAAGGTCAAACTTTGATCAGCACGGTGGTAGGTTTGACACGCGCGTGCAGATATAAGACCCACGCACGTTGATCAACGCCTATCCCTATCACCTTTTTACCCGTTGGATTTTTCCATCATCAGGGGTCTATTACACTATAGGATGTTTGATTTCATCGCCTGAACAGTGTATTAGCAGGCTTAGGTTCTCCCCCTCCCAATCACTCCCATCACCTTTTTGGACAACCCTTCCCACCAAGCAAACCAACCAGCCTTGTTGGCTGGTTGTTTGGTTGTTCCACCTTGTTCTCCACCATCCAACCCCTCTATAAATACTCCCTTCCATCTCCCATTTGTAGGGTTACCAAATTTCAAAAAAAGGATATAAGTTATTACACTATAATCCTCTCAAACTCAAGCAAGTATTCTTACTACCACTCAAAAACACCATCAATACAGCCATTTTCAACCACTAATCATCCTTGTTCAATCCATTTTCAAATACTCAAGCAAAGGTATAAAACCTACTGTCTTAACGTTTTGATCCCTGAGGGGGGCTGGCAGGGCCAAAGTTGATAATTTATACCAGTCCTAGTCCTAAAGTTGATAGGGTTACAAAAAATAATGGTCTTTACACCTGCGCACATTGGTTGCTTGTACGCGCGCACCAAACCTTGGCTGCGCACGCAGACTTGCGTGGGGATAGGGGTGATGGTCTTTTATGTTTTAAAAATATATAGATCACCATGATGCATCCTAAAACCTGTTTTGTGGTTTTCCATGATTAAAATTGTTAGTTGTTTAAAATGCATATTTGTTGTGTTTGATTATCCCTGGGTAGCTTCTGAACATGTCTTAGAGCCTAGGCGTGCAACATCAATTACTGGAAGTTCAGTCAGAACAGGTGCGCGCCTGTCTTTGATATATGTGCACAGGTTAATAAATGACCCCGGTGATTGGCTTTGCAAGGGTAACTTGGCTTTTGGCCTTTGTTTATATCCCCACACTGTTTATGGGGCATATTTCAATTAAATATCTATTCTGTTTGTAATTATATAGTCTCCTGTACATATAAACTGCTTGGTTTGGTTCTGGTTGAGCACTGGTCATTCCAGAGCCCAGAGGGGAATTAAAATCAATTCTGATGAAACTAGTTGATGCACGCGCGTGGATGGGAAAGTGGCGCGCACAGGTCTACTTGTATGCACATAGATCATTGCATGCAAGTTGACCAATGTTTGGGTCAATTTCCCGTTGATGCATTGTTTTGGCTATTTCACCAGTATCTTGATTTTTATCTCATTTATTGCTTACAAATCATCCATCCATGTTATTTTAGATGACATATTGCAAATTGTTACAGTTTTAATCTCCATTTTAACTGTTTTTCCTTCCCTAACTGGCTAAAAAGTTAATTGAAAAAGAAGAATCTCAATATTTTCACAAAATGCCTAAGTAGAAACTGATCTCCGGATTGGGCGAAAGGAGTGTCTTAAAACCCTTTCCTTCTCGTAACTTGGCTCCCGAACCCAGATATGGTTATGACGGATTGATACTTTCACTTTTTCAAATCAAATAGCATATAAAGCGTTTCAAGTTCAGTTCCTTGGGTGTCGGACCTTCAAACCCAAGTGGCGATTCTGAATTGAGTGTTTGTCCAGCTAGTGCTCCCTCGATCCGTGGGCCTTGCTTTAGAAAACGGAATTTCTAAGAGCATGTTGCCTACAATGGCGACTCTGAATTAAGCGTTCGTCCCGCTAGCACTCCCTCGATCCGCAGACCCTGCTTTAGAAAATGGAATTTCTAAAGGCATGTTGCCCACAGCACCGTTCAGAATTTGGCAAAGCAGTTGGATTTTTTTCCTCTTCTTGTCTACGGCTTTACACACCAGCACAACTGCACAATTTTTCTTTATGCAAAATAATTTCACTTCTTCAACCTCAGGCTTTATCATGGTTGTTAAAATCTTATGATACAGGATACGTATTCTACCATTCGTATTGTCTTCTTCCAAAAATGATACGTATCCCACCCCGTATCCTTTTTTATAGAAATCATACGATACGATGACGTATCTTACGATTTCTTGTTGAGAAGAAATCATACCATATTTTAAGAATTGGAACACAAACGCATTCTAAATCATTTGATCTAATTATGACGGTATCCAAACTATTTAGAGAAAACCAAAATTCGAAGTTCGAATAGAAGAAAGAACATATTTCGATCATGTATTGCACAACTCAGGCACATGAAAGCGTCATTACAATAGACCCTACTTGGGAGACTTGGAAATTTTCATCCTAAAAGCCTACTTTTCATACATTAAACACTTATTTTCATATATCCAAAAGATTTTTAGATTATACTCCGTAATTAAGTATAAATATTATTTGTTTTCGTTAACGTATCTTACGATATACGATACATATCCTGATATGATACATGAAATGAAATAAACGATATACGATACGTATCCTGATTTGAAAACATTGGGCTTTATAGGCCTAAATAAGAGTGTTTCCGCTATATTATTGAGCTACTAGTTAATGGCAATATTCACGTTTTTATTGAATGGTATTTTAGTTGACGTATGCGAGAAGAACGACATGTCTTGAAATCTGTCAAAACATATGTTGTAGTCCATTTAATTTAGCGAAAACTCCCCCGTACCAAATAATTAAGCAAGACACAAACATGATATTTATTTGACAATTCATTTGCATATGGTATTTCTTATTTGCTTTATTTAGCTAGTCGGTGAAATTTGTTTTATGTTTCATTCACGTATTATTATCCGTGTGAGAGTAAGAAAATTTATCTGCTTATTTTTATCTACAAAACAAGGATTAGGGATCAATTTTATGATCAGAAATGCTATCAGTAAAGTTGGAAACAAAGAAGACAACAAAGAATGACATGAAAAGTTGATAGGCAAAATAATGAGCCCCACTACTTCTCGCCTGCGATGGAAAAAAAAGCGGGAAAGGGAAATCTGAAAATTGATTTTGGGTGTATTTTAAACCAAAAAACTCCTCTCTCCTCCATCCTCCCATTCTTCCTCTTGCTAATCAATGCAACCACCATCATTGATTGATCACCACCGAACAGTGGCAACCACCACCAGAGCCCCCACAGTCAGCAGCCCATCCACCACCATCGATCGACCACCGGTGTCTCTCTGTATGTTCTCTCTCCCTCGCACAACACACACACAAACACAACCCCCCCCCCCCCCCCCCCCCTTTTTTACAGTGTCGGGATCATGTCTCCTTTTTTGCATGGAAGTCTAGATTAAAACTAGTGATTAAAAAAATGAAGGGATTAAAAAATTAAGACATTAAAACTAGGGATCCAAAAATTAGGACTAGGGATTAGAACTGGGGATTAAATATTAGAACTCTACGGTGGTTCACTTAGTTGAGTATGAGTTGCCCTGATTAGTTCACTAGTTTGCAGCATACTAAATGTTATGAACCCATTTAATATTACTAGGGATTAGAACAATTAGTTTAATACTCCGTAGTTGCCGCAATTAGTTTAATATTACTATAAAAATTAGGACCATGGATTAGAATTAGTTAAATTTCTCCATAACACTGTAAACCAAGGATTAGGGATCAATTTTACAATTCCCCCGTAAACCAAACACAGAAAAACCATACTACGAAAAGAAAAAGGAGGGAAAATCCAGGTAGCAGTAGTGTTTCCTGAGTAAAAATATACTTCATATGAAATATCAAATCCAATGTCACAGAGCTGAATAAAAGTCCTGCGGATTGAATATGCCACTGCTCCCCCATGCACGCTCGGCTTTTGGGTAATTGGGTGTATGATAAGATCACAGCCACGAGCACCACCGCGAGCGAAGGCCAAAACTGGCTTTATTTAGATTTGGCATCCCCTTCAAGATGGTCCAATGCCTATTTCAAATCCATTCAAAGAAACCCAGTTGGAACATTGCAGATCCCGACTGCAAACAAACAAAGAAATATGCGCCAAATATTGTTAAGGAATACATTCAAGCAGTGTCGGCCTCGATGTTTGGGTTGTCCAAACCCGACCTCAAGCTTGGTTGCCCGCATATTATTAAGTCATAAAAAATTAATAAAAAATACAAGGCAAAAAAATCAAGGTAACAATCTGCTTTTTGTTTGAATTCTATCAAAAAATCAAAATTAAAATGAAATTTGGATTATAGTGCTTTATGATTTAGCATGGTCCGATTCAAAAAAATTGATGAATTTCTATTTATTTTATCTTTCATTTTTTTTATTTTTTTATTTTGATCATTGTTCTATATTTAATGATAAATTGAAAAAAGAAATATTATGAACCAACTTGAAAAAATACAAACCTGACTTAAAAAATGGTTAATTTTTTTTATTGATGTTTTTTTAAATTGGTGAGTTCTGTGTATACATTATATACATATGCATGTATATTTTTCATATTTACATACATCGATCACTAAGTGAATGCGAATACAAATGCGAGTAGTTGTTTTTTCTTTTTTTGGAGGAGTTTGCCACGCTGTTAAGGTTTTTATTTTCTGTTTTACGAGATAGGTCATTCTCTCACAATATATCACTTTTAATTTAAAAAATAAATACTTATTTTAGTGAGTGGAACATGTACACCATAATTGTTGATGTAGAAGAAGTATCTCCCAAAATTAAAAATGGACACCAACAACAAATGCCTTTTCACTTCTGGACAAATAAAAAAAAAGAGCGAAAAATGGGTGCACTGCAGTCAACGAGAGAGAGAGAACATGGGCACACCTAAATACGAGGGAACTTAAGTATGCCTAACTAATCAACAAACCAGCACAATCCTTCATGTTGTATTTGCGTCCAAATAAAAATATGTGTATTTATATTGACATGGAATTTTAATTTTTTGGATTGCCCTAACCCGGGAAATGCCCAAGCCGACGGGCGGCGGGGTTACCCGGGCCAGCCCTGCATTCAAGAAATACTGTTGGAGTTGAAGAGATTATATATGTATACGAGTATGTTTCTTTGTGTGTGTGTGGAGAGAGAGAGATCCTCGCCTTTTTCCCCAATCCCAGAATCTGCAACCCCAAAGAGGAAATTAAAACATCAGTACATTGCCAGGATAGAAACAGTCTATTTAATTCCCAGATGAATGTATTTGGAGGTAATTAAAAACTGAGTCCTTAATAGAAATTAAGTGCATTGTTTTTATCCTTAGAAGTGCAATTTTTTGTTTTAACCGTTCTCTTGCATTTAACTTAAATATGAGAGTTTTGTCCTTATTTAAATTTTTTTTGTATTTGTTAGTTTTGCGCCAAACTTTTGTGGGTTATTGATTTGTCTTGACGAGAGGAATTGAAAAAATATTATTATTTTTTTACTTTTACTCAAGTATTTTGAGAAATAACCACTTTTTAGTAAAAAAAATGTCAATTAATAACCCACAAAAATTTGGCGCAAAACTAAAAAATGCGAAATAAATTCAAATAAAGATAAAACTCCCTGATTTAAGTTTAGTTTAAGAGAACGGGGATAAAAGAAAAAGCTATTAGCCCCGTTCCACTTTCTCTTCTAAAAAAATAAGTACTTATTTTTAATTTTTAAACTTAAAAAAAATGTATTTCCAAAAAATAGTTTTTCAATTTTTTTTACATCGTTCAAAAGATCTCATCGAAATCTATCAAATAAGATTCACATGACATATCTTTAAATTTTGATAAATTCAATATTTTTAATCTCAATAGTTTTTTAAAATTTATACGGTCCAAATAGACTAGGGGCCACAAGTACTTCAATTTTTGAACAACAAAAGAAGCCGGCGCCTGTCGGTGTGGGGAAGACGGAAATTCGACCAAGAGGTCACAGCCTCCGTCAACAAGGCTGCTTCTAAACTCAATCTTCGCTATGTAAGTTTTTTTTTTTAATCTTCACACTTGGTTTCTGTCCATCAAGTATCAACCATGAGGAACTCAGGGTTTTGTATTTTGGGTGAAAATCTACTACTTTGGGTTTGATGTTTTTCGGGGTCTCGTTTTCGGCTTGATTTAGGGTTTGATTTTTCGTATCGAGGGTGATGAATCAACTGGTTTAGGTTTTGATTCTTGAAACAATTGGTTAATTTGGTATTATGTATCTGGGCATCGTTGCTTTTCTGGGATTGAGAATGCCTTGTCTAGTTGTCAATGAGTTTTCATGAACGTTTATTTTGATTTATTTATTTATGTTTGTTTACTGATTTGTTTTAATTCGTATTCTTTTTTTTGTTGTTGAAGTTTTGTTACAACTTAATATAGAGGCTTCATTTAAAATGTTCCCTTTGAACCTGCTAATGTAATAAAATGTTGGCAAATTCCAGAGCCTGAAGTTAGCTTTCATGCAGCTCGACTAATCCGGGGCCCTGAAATTAACAACCGGGCAAATCCTCCAGTGGCCCTAATGTTTGGAATGTGTAGCCTCCGTGGGATAGGAAAATGCGATCTCATGGTGGACAAACATTTGTTACTTTCTCATGTCCACTTGGCCAAACGCTTGGGGTTCCCGTCAACTTTTTTTACCAGAAATACATCATATTATATGAGCTGATAAAGAGTTGATTATTATGTTACCTAATATCCACATCTATCAATACTACGAAATCCTCTCTTACTGAAAATGGCCTATATTCAGGGTGACTTGAAACAGGAGAAGTATCAGACACCTCCTCCATGGCTAAGTATGCATCATCATTATCATGTGTTGCTGATAAAGTTGCTGCCGATTCGGACCTCTTGACTGAAATCCTGATTCGCCTACCCGTAAGATCTCTCGTGCGATTCAAATCTGTGTCCAAATCCTGGCTCTCTCTCATCGCCAGCAATTTCTTTGCTCTTCGCCGCAATCCTGACCCCACAATCGTCTCCGGCCTTCTCCTGCATCCCTATGGTACCAAAACCAAAATTGATATCATCCCCCTTATCAACACCATCAGAAACCCAACCCACCCCCAATTCACTGATCTCACTTTCTTTCCGGGTTTATCAGATAATATACGAATCATAAATTCATGCCACGGATTACTATTATGCCGTTTTCGCTACACCCGACAGAAAAACCATAACCCTGATTATGCTGTTCAAAAGCAAAACCATGACCCCAACTACGTTGTCCTCAACCCCACAACCAAGCAATTCAAAATCCTCCCCAAATGCCATCTCTCCGGCCTCAGAGGCCTAACCTTGGCTTTTGATCCGTCAAAATCCCCTCACTACAAAGTCGTTTCCGTTTGCGTTTGCTTTCGTCACACTACATCTATGTTAACTTATGCAGTGGAATACTATCATGAGATCATGACGTACTCATCTGAGACTGGCTCATGGAAGGCTTCCGGTGTGACGTTCGCAGCCAAAGACCGAGAACAGTATACTTCTGGAGTGTATTGGAATGGTGCGGTTAACTGGTTCAGCAACTGGGGGAAGGGAGATTCAGTGTATTACAATGTGGATGAAGGGCGGTTGGGGATTATTCCACTACCTCCAATCCCAGAGGGTAATAATTGGTACAGTCGGGAGTTCAGGCATTACTGGGAATCTCGGGGCCACTTGCATCTCGTCGAGATCAACAGTGGGATGCATCGGGTTGATGTTTACGAGATGGAGAGAGATTACTCCGGGTGGTTTGTGAAACTTAGCGCTGATCTTTATGCTCTTGAAATTCCCCGGGACCCTCTGTATTGTCTGTTTGGTATACTTTGTGTTGTACGGATGGAAAGAGATGAGGAATCGTTTTTGGTGCTGCACGTACCTGATAAAGTCTTGCGCTACAGTTTTGGAGATGGGACTTTGGAGAAGATATGTGATGTGGTGGCTCCACAGACGTCTTGTTCATTGAGATATTCCTGGTTTCGTTCGTATCAGTACATTGAGTCACTTGCCGGTGTTTGACGGTAATTGCTTTTAATCAAGAATGTTTTTTTAATCAAGAATGTTAATATAACTATATATGTTATGCATCTTTATCGTAAAATATAGCTGTATCCTAAAAATATGTAGATACAAACAACTTCTATATAACTGTAAATTTTTTTATTTTTTTTTGGATTTGGCGAGTACTGTCATTTAGTTCAGTCGGAATCGCGTCTATTGTTGATAAACGAATACTTGTATTAGCCGCGTTAGCATCTAGATGGTATGTACTCTATGCCACATTGTAGCAATAGTGCAATGTTGGGGGTAAACGCTTTCATCTTTCTTCCATTTTCCACCACCAACCATAAGCCCAAAGCCCCTGTTCACTGCTGTTATAGGAGGCTTCTTTTGCTTGAAATGAGTGGGAATGCGGAAAGGGTGTTAAAAATTAGTTCAGGATTTGAGAATTTTTGTTCACTGTAGTCAAAATTGGAGGACCACTCAAGTTGATTCTTAGTAGTAGTATTCTAATCCTTCCCTTATTTTGGCACTTTTTAAGCTACCTTTGCCTTGAAATATCATTGTATAAACAGCAATGTTTTTATTTTTCCTATGAATTTTCTCTGTATGTGTATGGAAATCACTCTTTTTCCCTTGTAAGGAAATACATCTTGAACTGGAAAGCAAAAAGGAAAAAAAAATGTTGAGGTAATTCAAATTGAACACTTTTTGATTTATATGCAGGCTATGTCAAGGTATGTCCGTGGAATCTACTTGCCTCTTTTTTTTTGAACTTGAATCTACTTGCCTCTCGTTAACAGGTACAAATACCTTTTCGTAGATTCCGATATCATTTTGGGATGACATTATTCAATTTCCGGTTAAATGTTAGTGCTGTGTTATGTGGAAGAACTTTTATCAGAATGCTAGCATTTCTCATTTGTCTTAGAAGTGATTTTTGATGGGCAGATGAAGAAGCTTTATTTTCCAGGGAAACTGTAGGTTTGCCTTATTTCAGAGTTGTGTTGTGTGGTTGAAATATGGTTCATTCGTGTATTCGTGTGTGTGTGTTTTGTG
>BPLS01000220.1:100004-116723 GCA_019656275.1 Rhododendron kiyosumense | reverse complement strand
GATCTTCACGAAGTTGGAGTTGCATTTCCTGAGATGATGCAGAGGCTGTCGTGGGATCCAATGTACTACTCGTTCGCTATACTTGCCATTGTACGGGAAGAAGAAGATGAGCGATCGTTTCTGGTGTTGCACGTACCTGGAAAGATCGTACGTTACAATCTCGTGGATAAAAGCTTTGAGAAGATATGCAATGTTGCCCCGGAGCATTGTGACAGTAGTGGCATGATAGAGGATGCGTTACGATATTTCTGGTTTCATGCTTTTCAATACATCGAGACGGTCTCTCGTATCTGAATGCATTTCTTATCAAATGTAGCATTATTTTCACTTATGTTGTTGGCATTGCTACGAGACTATCTAAATGATTAATGATGCAGTGTTTGGTACTTAAATTTCCAAATATTATCTTTCCACCAATGAAAATGCTAATGTATGTTGCAGATGCATTGAACCGGCCTCGTATATCAATTGCGACACAAAATTCTTCAAAGAAAGGAAAGTAGGCAATGTAATGACCTTGATTTTTTTGTTTTGGTTGAATTATATGTACATCAGATGGATTTTCATGATGCAGGAACGGATGCAGGATTCGAGTGTAGGTTGGGCAAACGATATTACAACAAAATATAGAACATATGAAAGGCAACATCAATTTGAAACTTGAGTTGGGTGGTTGCCCGGACTTAGGTCCGTCCTTGCTTAGATGAGATGAGATTGGGGCAACATATTGCATGGTAACGTTGATCCTCTCGTGGCTCATGGGGATATATAAGTTGAATGGATTTCCTATCTCGCGATGACTATGAAGGGATTCTTACCGGAAAAAAATGCGATAATACAAATTAAACTAAATGCATTTGATGCATATACCTTTTTCATATAAAATTCGAGCATCCTTCAAGGCATGAGCTTCTCAACATTTCTTCATTTACCGGGCAGAGTGTCTAGACAAGAAAAAATAGAAACTCTCTCCCAAACCCAAATGAAAAAAGAACAATACAGACTCCAATGGATTTTGAAAATCTAAAACTTTCATTTCTGCAATCAATCTGTCGTCAACATCAATTATGACAAAAATCATGTTCAACAAATGTGATTTGATACCCGCGTTTTTGTGTACTTGCATCCAACACACCTAACCGATTCCTTGTAATGTAACAAAGATCCTTTCTACCTCTTTTCGCCCGATTTTCTTGAAACAAGCTCGAAATTTCTTTGGTTAGTTGGAAATTTTATTTGGAAATTTCATAGTCAGAGTTTACAGCGCACAATGTTTGAATCATGGAAAGGTCTTATGAACACGGAAACAACAGGCAACTCCAGTACATGTCTATGTTATATAACACAAGTTTATCAACACACTTTTGTCTAACTCCAGGCAACAAAATTGCTTTGGCGATCCATCGATATGATTTCGATTGGATCTAACGAGTCGAGAGTCGAAGCCTCCGACAGCCCCACACCCACGACATCGTCAGCAGAAAAAGTCGTTGCCAACGGTGACTTATTAACCGAAATCCTGATCCGTCTACCGGTAAAGTCTCTCCTCCGCTTCAAATCCGTCTCCAAAAACTGGAACTCTTTGATTTCCAGTCCCCACGTCGCTCGCCTCCGGAACCCCGACCCTTGTTCTGTTTCTGGCCTATTCACGCACCCTACCAAACATGGTACTTGCCTATTCCGCTGGAGCGAGCGTACAAAACACCTCAACCTTGGACTCGAATTCATCCCTCTCAAGAATGGGAAAGCCCCAGCTCATGAACCTGATGATTATGATGCCTACATCAAATCTCTCACGCGTTTTCCGAATCTCTCCGATGTTATAGTCTTAAATTCATGTCATGGACTCTTATTCTGTTTAGGCTATAACGAGGTCGAGGGTAAAGGCGGACATCATATCCTAAATCCTACCACCAAACAATTCAAAACGCTTCCCCAGCCCCATCAAGATGGCCTTGAAGATCTATGCTTAGCTTACGACCCATCAGAATCACCTCACTACAAAGTCGTTGGCCTCTGGAGATCGGTTTCTATTTCGCAGCGGGAGACCTACTACCATATCGAGATATATTCGTCTGAGGCCGGCTCTTGGAGGCCTTCCGGGAATTCTTACACGGTGGACGAGGTTGATTTCCCTGAGACCTCATTTCATGGTGGGGTTTATTGGAACGGAGCGGTTAACTGGTTGAATTTGGGGCCGGGGGATTCGTTGTACTTCCACATCGACCAAGAACGGCTGGGGGGACTGTACCGATGCCTCCTGCTCCTCACGGGAAGTGGTGGTATGACAGAGCGGATATGTATTACGGGAAGTCCCGCGGCCATTTGCACCTCATTGAGATGTACAATCAAACGACTTGGCTAACGGTTTATGAGATGGAGAGAGACTACTCCAGGTGGTTCGTGAAGTACAACGTTGATATAGCCGCGGTTGGAATCGCGTTTCCTGAACTGATGCAGATTCCAAATGGCTGGTACATCGGGTGTAGTGTTCTTGATATTGTACGCGAAGGAAGTGACGAGGAATCGTATATGGTGATTTCCGTAGGGGGAAAGTTTGTCGAATACAGACTTGTTGACGGGAGTTTCAAAACCATATGTGATGCTTCACAGCACAATAATGGCGACGATCCTTTGCTACACTACCACTGGTGTAATTCTCATGAATACATCGAGTCTCTCTCTTGTATTTGACAGGGGTGTTTTTTTTTTCTAACAACCATTAATTTACCGGTTCCGTTCTCAACCCTCGTGTTTGTTTTGAACTCTTATAAGTAACTTTTGCTGAAATATTGTGATTTGTGAGTCTGTGTCTTAACTTCAAACACGGCGTTAAGATGACTCAGCTAGCATTGTATTGAACTGGAACTGCTGTATAAAGAGTACATTTGCGTTGCGGATGACAATCTTCTTTCTTCGATAGTCTAATTTTTTGTTACACGACAATAAAGCTAGCTAATCTATCGCTTGTTTCTTGTTCCTGAGTTGACATAGAAACGCAAATGGTTCCTTTGGGTAAGTAGAAGGCGGAAGAACGAAACGTGGAAGTTGAAAGGATAAAAACGATCCCCTTCCAAGGAAATTACATGTAAACCCAGAGCCATACGAACGAAATATAAAAGAAAGGACGTTGAACTCGTTACCTCAGGGTTTTTTGGGTGGAGATGCGTGTAGACGAGCGGAGTTGAGGAGATGTGTGTAGACGCATGAATAAATGTCTCATGTTTTAAAATGGCTGACGTTTACACCAACTTGTAATATCCCTGTCGGTCTCGGCTAAACTTTTGGACCTGTAAAATCTGTGCTCTTGCTGGAAAAGAAAAGCTAAACTGAAGGAGGAATAGCATTCCCATTATTCAGAAAAATTGTCTCTTTTAACCCATATGATGACCCAATAAATGACAATAACATAGGCATCCCGAAAATACTCAATATCCCATAGATTCCGTGATGTGAGCCAAAAACTCAGCCACTATCAATATTTTTTTTTTTTTTGGGGTCAAACAGATATTAGCCGCTATCATTTGACTCTACATCCAAAACCAATTGGTGTGTACACGAAAGAAAACAAGAAAACCATTACTCACCAAAAAAAGAACCAAATCTTAAAGTGACGATGTCTCTCACCCAAATTCGTCGCCGTAGCAGTCCACAGTAAAGGCCTCTCTATCTGCACTAAACAACCCTCATGGCACTCGAAAATCAGAATATTGTGATCCCAAGAATGAAGTGCCCTCTTTTCTTCACACTACAAGTGTTGCCTATGATCCATTGTCATCATACCAGTAACCTACAGTTGAAATTTAGATAAACATCCCAAGTTGTGTTAGCATACGGTGGCCATGAGGCATAATTTCAGAATCCCACCAGAGATCTTATCCATGCGATGAGCAAACGCCCAAATTGATTTGATCCCTGTGTTAGTGGGTTATAGGGCCATATGCTAACCATATTCGCGTCTTTGTCCCAGTGTCAGTGAGGTTTTCCTAGACACATACCATCAACAAAATTTTGGGCATATTCTAAAGTAACTATATCATACACATAGTTTCGCCTGGAAGTGACCAATTGGCTGTGCACATAAGAACCAAGCTAAAACAGTATCTTGCAATATATTAGCATACATTACAACAAACACATCACACTGAATCAAAGGCAGAACTTCCTAGTGCAGAAAACTACCCAAGGATTTTTTTCAATCCAAACCAAGGTTTAGCAAAGTTTTAAGTTTGATTTCAAAGTTATCTAAAAGTCGTGCAACAGCAATATTTTGTTGGTATCACCTCAATCTGATACATATATAATCATTCGGAAATCTTATCTCAATGCTTATGCAATGACCAGCACAGAGTAACAGGAACCCAGTAAGAAGATGTGCATATGCAAGACATCAGTAGCTCTGAGTAATCGTATAATTAAACAGAAGCGGCACTCTCAATGTGTGGATAAGCATTGACCACCCAAAGCTGGTTATATCATTATCCATTACTCTCATCACTATTCTCACCTCCCAAAAACCTTCTTGAACGTCGTACCCAGAAGATTATACCAGATGACCTTACAATTTACGTATAGCTAGAGCACCAAGAGCGATTCATCCTCATTTACATGCTCAAGAGTCAAGACAACCAAAGAACATGCAATCTGTAAAGGAAACAACCAGCAATATCAAGCCCGAAATAAGGCAGCAAGTTGACGCACATTGCAAACGTAGACCTTTAAAACAAGGACCAAAGAACTCAACAGTACTTCAAAACCAAATAGGAGTATCCAACATCAAAATATTAACTAACAGAAACAAATAACCTATTAAATTTCCCAAGTTCCTGATCAACTAATCATTTTCCTGGGAAAACAGTGCGCAGAGATGTCCTCATGTTACACCATTATTATCCTACTAAGGCCCAAAATATATTCCTTAGCTTGTGAATCCATCACAACTGCGAAAATGACTCGATGAAAGGAAAAGCGCTTAACCACCCACCATATCTTAAAAAGCCATCAACATAATAGCCGTTGTACTCCTTCCCCGGACCGAAATCACAGAGCTTCTTGAAAGTCTTGCCTTCAAAATCATACCGTATGACCTTCCCGTTTATGAGCAGCACCAAGAACGACTCCTCATCAATGTCACCCTGAACAACTAAAAGCGGAACGAAATTATACCCAAGATTCATCTCCTCAGTCACAACGGGAATTGAATCAAGATCAACCAGATACTTCACAAACCACCCCGAGCAATCCATTTCCATCTCGTACACATCGAACTTAGCGCACTTGCGGTCATAAATCTCAATAAGGTGCAAATGCCCCTGAGACTCCCCAAAATAGCTCACATTCCTCTTCTCATAACTCTCCTTCCCTCCGACGAGAGGCATTTTCACTTCTCGTACCACCCCCTCATCGATATCGAAACACAACGACTCTTTCCTGCGATCATCGCTGTTCGACCAATGAATACACCCCTTCCAAAACACTCCCCCGTTGAAACAAGTATTAAGACTCGCTACAAAAGGCTCACCGGACAAAACCCAATCGCCTAACTCCGACGAGTACACCTCCGCCCTGTACCACTCAAACCCTAACTTGGGCTTGCTCGGACGAGGCTCCAAATCCTTGTCCAAATACCTTACACAAACAATCTTGTAGTGCCGCGACTTTGACGGATCGAAAGCCAGGTCCGTGCCACAGACGAAGGGTTCCGAGACGCCGCCGCGGCCGGGCTTGGGGAGCTTTTTGAATTGCTTGGTGGTGGGGTTGTACATGTAGTAGGTCCGGTCGGATTGGCAGGAGAGGAAGGTGAAGCAGCAGAACAGGCCGTTGCAAGACGAAGCGATCTGGAGGCCTAGTGGGTCCGGGATGAAGTTACCAGGGTTTTGGTCGGAGGAGGGTTTTGTAGGGTTTTGGTCGGCCAGGGAGAGGAATTCGACTAGGGGTAGGTCGTTGTGGTGGGGGGTGCGGCGGTCGAGGAAGAGGGCGGAAGGGAGGAGGGAGGTGGGGGGGAAGTTGAGGTCGGAGATGAGGGATAGCCAGTGCTTGGAGACGGATTTGAATCGGCAGAGGGACTTGAAAGGCAGGAGATAGAAGATTTGGATTAGGACGTCGGTGCTGGCGGCAACGGCGTCTGCGTGCGGTGGGAGGGAGGCGGAGCAGTTCCGTTTGGTAGGCGGCGGCGTCATTGTGGATGCGTCCATTATGGTGGTAGGCAATCAAGAATCGAATTCAACCATCGGAGACTCTACAAATTGCTATTCCTTTCCCCTTTTTTTTTTTTTTTTTGATATTTCATCTTTTGTTCTTGAGTTTTTTTATGAAAATATCCCTTAAACTATCACCATTTTTTCTACTTAGTCCTCAAACTACGAAAATCACCTATTTTGTCCTCCAACTATCCACGTCCCACCTATTACATCCAATACCTAACTCCATTCATGATTTTGGATGGAAAACTAACCAATGTGAGTTTTTGAGGGGCAAAAATGAGATTTCATCTTTTCTCCTTAACAATCTGGAGCCAAATCAGATGGGTTCCAAGAGGGGAAAAAAATAGAGTACAACATACCACCGTGGCCTTACCGTTTATTGATGATAGTTCAAAATTTCAGGAAATTAATATTTCATAGACTAACAATAACAATGTCATATTTAGGCCCCGCTCTTCTTAATTTTTACCACTTTGTCAAAACGAATCAATAATTCACAAAAATTTGGCGCAAAATCAACGAACACGATTTTTTTTTAATAAAGTGATAAAAAACCTTCAAAAAGTCCTAAAAGCTAGTGGAATTCCACCTAAAGTGCAAAAAAGATCACCACAACAGGAATAAAGCTCGCAATACTTGGGCGATTTTCCAAGTAGAAAACAAGCCTATTGAAATCCCATCGAAGCACGATTACTCTGGCAGGAATTTCACCATTTCGATTGAACGAGTCCAATATGACCTTGAAAACCTTGAAATTGATGAATTCCGACGAATCTTTGGGCTTGGGTTGTTTTTTCCTACATGCAAACGCAAAGTCAGATACTGGACAAACACATCCACTATTTTGCTGTATAAACACTCACAAGGGATGGAAAATAAAGATAAGAAAAAACAGGGCTAAGAAGTTGTTTGGACAAATATGCCAAACAACCCCCGTGTTCGGCTAAATAAGTTAAGTGGTTTATTTTTTTGTCCTTATTTAAATTTTTTTTGTATTTATTAGTTTGTCTTTAATTTTTGGGAAATTATTGCATTGTCATGACGAAAGAAATCTAAAAAGTAAAAAATTATGATTGAAATCAAATTATTTTTGCTGGATTTGGGATTTTGATCGTAATTCCTCCTCCAAACCCAATCTGGTTCGGCGGCAGGTTGTTAGGGAGATAGATGAAATTCTACTTTTGCCCCTCAAAAACTCACATTGGTTAGTTTTCCATCCAAAATCATGAATGGAGTTGGCAATTGGAATCAATAGGTGGGATGTGGATAGTTAAAGGACAAAATAGTTGGTATTCGTAGTTTGAGGACTAAGTAGAGAAAATAATGATAGTTTTTGAGGGATATTTTCATAAAAAACTCTTTGTTCTTTTATTTAAGTTTGTTCATAAGCTCAAATTAGCTAAAATTAACAATAAAAACATATGTTAAATGTATATAAGTATACATATATATTCTTACTTTTGAATTTAATAGTAAAAAAATACAAAGCCCCGTTCTGCAAGATGGCCTAAGACCTCCAAAAATACAAAATCGGCCCTGCCCAACAGTTGGAATGTCATGGAGCAAAAACGCGCCGGTGTTTTCTCTCAATGTCTTCTTCTCATCATAGGTTAGCTTGCGAAAAAGCATGCTCTTTTAGAATAAAAATATTTTATTTCAATTACACAGTTGATTATACATCTCTGCTTTGACCCTTGATTTTGGCAATTCCTCAATTTTTATTTAGTAGCACACCCATCGTGTAATTTTTTGGTCAACATCCATAGCTACTTGCGAGAGGATGCTCTGAAACTGAAACACATTCACTGTGTAGTGTGTTCGACTCCATATTCGCAATATTAGACCCAACAGCTCGAAATTTTTTTGGGTACCAGGTGATCTAGTTCAGTAATAGACCCATCCAATACTAAAAAATTTCTCCAATAGCTCGGTAAAACTGGTCTAGTTTGATCCCCATTTTGGATGAATTCTCCAACGAATGGGAAAATTTATTTTAGCAATGGAATATGACTTTACAATTGAACTTAAACTAGCATAGAGCCCGTGTTATGCATGGGGTGGGTAGATTTAAATTAGTTCAAACTGAACAAACACGCTCTAGCATTTTACATTGTTTTAGAATCGCTAAATAAATCTGTAAACAAACAAAGTGTGAATTCAATCTAATTATTAAATTCCTAATCACCAAACAAACACAAAGACACGGAGAAAGCTATGGTACACATGGCATACCGTATGTCTAAATTACGACAATTTGTGATTTTCATTATGCCAATTTTTGGTTTTCTAATGCATATTTATGGTGCTAGTTACGACTTGTACTTTAAAATTTACCTGTTGAACAGGTCATTAGCAGGTTATCTATAATTAAAAAATATTGTTATTATGTAACCATAATTATTCGTACCAAAATCCATAATACTTGTATCCCAACCAAATATATGAGTACAATATCAAAAATTAAATAATGCTACCCATAAATGTTATGACAACACCATAAATTAGTATTATCTTACCACAATGAGTCGTACCAAATTTTTTTTAACTCGTATGATATTTCGTAACAAAATCAAATATTGTTGTACCAAAATCAACAATTGTTATACCCAAGTCAAAAATATTTGTAAAATATCACAAAGTTTATAAAATAACCACAATTGTTATGACAATACCTAAAATTGTCATTTTCTTACCACAACGTGTCGTATCAAAAGAAAACAAATGTAAATACCATAAATTATGTAACAAACCAGAATTGTTATGACAATACCATAAATTAACGTTTTCTTACCACAATGTGTCGTACCAAAGGAAATTGATTAAAATATTCCATAATAAGACATATCTAAAATACCAAAAATTCAATAATACAACCAAATTTGTTATGACAACACCATAAATTGACGTTTTCATACCCATAACGTGTCGTGTAAAAAAAATTCAATTAGCTTGTTCAGTTAACGATAGTTTTAATCGATAAAATACCATACCATAATTAAATAATATAACCACAATTGTTATAAAAAAATCATAAAGTGGCGTTACCTTACCATAACCTGTTGTATATTTTTATTTGTGATGATATATTCCATAACAAAATAAAAATGTCGTAAAAAATCCACAATAGTTATACCGAAACAAAATATATACGTAAATTAAATACCAAATATTGAATAAAATAATCACAAATATTATAACAATACCATAGATTGTCGTTACATTAGCATAATGTGTTGTGCGAAACTTAACCTAATTTTTTTCAATTCCCACCACATAATTTTTTCAAAATTTGAAAATTTCCACCATATTATCTTAATTTTTAATTCCCTCCACACTATTTTTTCAAATTTTAATTTCCCCTACACAATACCTCAATAATTTAAACTAAAAATGAAGTTCTCACACAAAATTTTCATCGAAGAAATTCACCAAAAAATAAGTACTATATCCAAATTTGAGGTCACTGTCTTCTCAATTGTATACCATAGTGATAAGGTGTTAGAGTTTGGATATTTATCTAAAGTATTGGGGTTCAAGTCTTGCACCCTTCATTCCTGTTTTTTTTAAAAGAATGTAGTTATTTTTTAGGATAAATTACGTAGTTAGTCATTGAAGTTTCATAGTTCAACAAATCTTGTCGTTCAATTTCAATACAACATTAAAATCTAAAATGCACCATCTGAGCCCCATGTAAGGTGTTTTTTATTTATTTATTTATCAAAATTGTCTATCTTTTACAATTTATATAATATCAATTCGGTCATTCGTACCAAAAATGAAATTGATGGCTTATAACTAGACACTTAATTGAATGGAAAATATTATTCTATTATTCAATCTGCATGTCGATGATGGAGCTTCCTAAACTTGATCGAGGCAAAAATTTACGTAGGTGACTTAATCAACAAACATAAAAAATTCAACGGATTTAATTGCCATTACTGTGTCACGATTGCATGACTACCTTACATTCAACTACAACAGAGGACTAGGTTTCATATCAAACGTAAATTGAATGTACAATCTACATGTCGTTAGTGAGTGTATTTTTAGAATGATCGATTAGGACTGTTAAGATGTCAAGTTATACGATATTTAATTTGTAATATTTTAGACATGTATCTTGCTTGAGTATAATAATTATTGATTGTGCTACGACATATTTTGGTCTTATATCTAGTATCTTTTGATCGATTTCTTTAGGTACGACACATTGTGGAAAGAAAGTGCCAATTTTTTGTGTTGTCATAACAATTGTGGTTATGTTATATAATTTGTAGTATTTTAAATATGAGGGAGAGGGAGAGAAAGTCAAGGAGTAGAGAACAACCTGTTACCTGCTAAGCCCTTTTTTTATTTTATTAATTGACTTAAAAACTGGGTGGTCCAGATTATTCCCTTTGAAATCCAAGAGTTTAAAATCATAGTGTGTACGGTACACCTCCTATTAAGGGGTGTGTACCATAGGACTACCCAATAAAGACACACATACCAATAACCAAATACATACAACGAAGTCAAAAAATATACGTGCGGCCTTGGATGACATTACAGACAAACTAAGACAACTGAACGATGAAACCCATCTAGAGGCTGTGAGAAGATGGAAACGGAAAATTGTAACTAGATTGGGATTGCAAAACATAAATCCCATAGATATTAGATTGGGTTTGGAATCGAATGAGATAACTTAGAAACGGAAATCATGGAAATGGAAAATTGCAAGATTTTTTAATTTTTTTTTGAGAAACGGAAATCATGGAATAGATTAGATTGGATTTGGACACGCAAAATAGTCCTTGTATGGGCGGGATTTTAGATGCAATTAGGTGACTTTGAAATGGAATGAGATAGAACAAATTTCAAAATGGAATGAGATAATTTCTAAATATATTATCTAGGCAATCTAAAAATTAGGGAGATTATAAGTTGATTTCTTTCGCAAAACATAAATCACAAAGTAATTAGATTGGATTTGGAAGCAAAAATCATTAGATTTGTTTTGGTAGCAAAATAATGGAAACGAAAAAACAAAATCAATTTTAGGCCCCGTTCAGTTGCCAGGAAAGTACAGGAAAAGATGGGAAAATCAACTTTTCCATAACTTTTGTAGTGTTCAGTTAGCAGGAAAGTAGTGGGAAACATGTTTTTAAGTTTTCCTGCAAGATTTACTTTCTTGCAAAAGTGATCCGGCCATAAGCAAAAGATTTTGAGTCATGGGAAAAGTTTTCTCCATTGCGGTGCCAAAATAATTGGCGTGTAAGAAAAAAAGTGAATGACGCAAATACCAAAAAAATACGAATTAGGTTCTTAGAAAGGTACTTGAGATTTACGTGAGCAACAACAATTTCGACTACTATGGTGTTTTCTGATATAATTGTTTTGGAAAAAGATTGATAGTTTATTTTTTTGGAAATATTTATTTATCTTGTCATTAGTCTTCAATTTTGTTTTGTACTAACTAATTTTCAATGAGTTTTTGCATTGGCAACTAATTAAGTATGATTGATTAATATTTATTTATTTAGTTATCATCTACTTTTTTTTAAACTGCATTTGTACGATTGATTATCAGAGAATGTCAATTTAAATGAGGGATTTGCATGACCATTCAAAATATAGCAAATTGAATAGGGAATTGCAAGTCGATTTTTTTATTTCATGTAAAAATTTTGCATTAGATAAAATATATTTTCCGTTTGTGTTAATTTTTGAAATATGATAACCTATTATTTAGCTCTCAAAGTTACTTTTATTTAAAATTAGCCACGGGAATAAAAATAAAGAAGTTTATCATAAATGTCTGTTCCTGGCAAATGAACCACTAAACTTTAGTTTTCCTGCAAAAAAAAATTATCAAATGAACACTCACAAGAAAATAGATTTTTTTTTTCCTTTATTTCATTTTACTTAACTTTTCCTGAGAATAACTTTCTGGTATAACATTCCTATTAACTGAACAGAGCCTTAGAGAGTTTGAGAATGAATAGTTTTGGGCTCCATTTAGAACCTATGGAAAGGAAAAGAAAAGAAAGAAAAATAAGAGGGAAAATTTACTATTCACTAAACTTGAAATTTTTATTTTATTTTCTATTTCTCTTCCAACCAAACAATAGAAGAGAATTTTTTTTTAATTTTCCTCCTTTTTCCTTTCTTTTCTCTGAGTTCCAAACAGATCCTTAGAGCCTTATGGCCCGTTTGGATAAATGATGTGATTTTGAGTGGATATAAAAAAAGAGTGGATATATAAAGAGGGTGGACCCACCTCCTAAGAATGATGTATTTTTAATCTAGTGTTTGGATGATTTTTTTAGAGGGATTTGGAGAGTGAATATGATGGGATAAGACGTGAAATGACTTTATTGCCCCCAATTTATTAATTTAATGGGTAATATAGATTAATTTAATTAAAATTAAAATAAATACATATTTATCAAAAAAAATTGGATAAAAATAAATGAATTTATCTTTAAAATGTTTAAACCTTAATTTTTATTTTTTTTAAAAAAAAATAGATTATATGATATAATATTTGTAAAATAATTAAATTATTATGAAAATTATTTTAAAAAACAGATTACGTTTTTGTGGGACCCCCTATTCTCTTCCCTCTCTTCAGATCTGCTTTTGTGGGATGAACGAAACTGAGCAAAACCTAGCTCCAAAACTAAAACGAAAGGGCAACACAATCTTTCAACCAAGCTGCATATCCAATGATGGGGGTACCCCTATCGTTACAAATTTGGGCGGAGGGGGAGTAGCAATTTCGATGTCGGCCAAACTTGGAAGAAAACAAAGAAGTTTTTTCCTCTCCCAAACACAGGAGAAGGAGGGGGAGCTAGGAGTTGTAATCGGAAAAGGGCTTATGCGGGGTCTTACAGACCTAGCCAAATAGGTCGTTAGAATGTGTGAGTGTGAGTGTGTGTTGTTAGAATGTGTGAGTGTGTGTTGTTTTAAAATTATTGATAGATGGGAGACGAGTCCCTCAAAATACATAAGTTTGTATCAAATTACTCAATGGGATTCTGATGCAGGGAGGCGTATCGAAATAGAAGAACGCGCAATAAGGATAATTACAAATAAGTATGAACCAGAGGTACTCCCTCTATGGACACACAATAATGAGAAAAATTCTTAATTTTCATTAATTCATTCAAAAACAACTGCTTAGCCATAAGGCTTACAACCTTATTTATACTAACAGAATTTCCTAAACCTAGCTTTCTTAAAATCTAGAAAGGAAAATAAGCATAAGGAAATAAAATCAATCCTAATTTTGCTTGACCAAGAAACCTATTTAAAATAGGAATACTAGATCAAATCAAACTAAAAAAACTAAATACTTATAAATTATCTTGACTAAAACAAAACATTCCTACTAAAATGTTAAACTCAAAATAATAAATTAAAATTCTTATATTTCTAAAATAATCAAATTATCGGCCTACGTCATGTTCTAAACCCTCGCATTCTCAAATTACACCACCTCAATTGACACATCCACAATGCCGCCGCCGCCGCCGCCCGCGGACGCCGTCGCTGCCAGTAGCGACCTCTTGAACAGCATCTTCTCCATCCTCCCTTTCAATTCCCTCTCCCGGTTTAAATCCGTCTCCAAGCACTGGTTCACCCTCATCTCCGACCTCAAATTCCCCCCCACCTCCCTCATCCCTTCCGCCCTTTTCCTCGACCGCTGCACCCCCCGCCACAACGACCTCCCCCTAGTCGAATTCCTCTCCCTGGCCGACCAAAACCCCAACCCTAAACCCTCCCCCGACCAAAATCCTTCAAACTTCGTCCCCGAACCATTAGGCCTCCAAATGGCCTCATCTTGCAACGGCCTGTTTTGCTGCTTCACCTTCCTATCCGGCACCTGTAATCGAACCTATTACATGTACAACCCCACAACCAAGCAATTTAAAAGACTCCCGAAACCCGGCCGCGGCGGCGTCTCGGAACCCTTCGTCTGTGGCACGTACCTGGCTTTCGATCCGTCGAAGTCGCGGCACTACAAAATCTTGTGCGTTCGGTATTTGGATGCAGCGTTGGAGCCGCGTCCGAGGAAACCCAAATCGGGGTTGGAGTGGTACAGGGCGGAGGTGTACTCGTCGGAGTCGGGCGATTGGGTTTTGTCTGGTGAGCCTTTTGAGGCGAGTCTTAATACTTATTTCAATAGGGGAGTGTTTTGGAAGGGTTCTATTCATTGGATGAATAGCGATAGTTGGGGGAAAGATTCGTTGCGTTTCGATATTGAGGAGGAGGTGATTCGAGAAATGAAAATGCCTCGCGTCCAAAAAAATGAAAGTCATGAGAAGAGGAACGTGTGCTATTTTGGAGAGTCACAGGGACATTTGCACATTATTGAGATTTATGACCAAAAGTGTGCTACGTTTGACGTGCATGAGATGGAAATGGATTATTCGGGGTGGTTTGTGAAGTATCAAGTTGATCTTGATTCGATTCCCGTAGTGATTGAGGAGATGAATCTTGGGTATAATTTTGTTCCGCTTTTGGTTGTTCAGGGTGACATTGATGAGGAGTCGTTCTTGGTGCTGCTCATAAATGGGAAGGTCATACGGTACGATTTTGAAGGCAAGACTTTCAAGAAGCTCTGTGATTTTGGTCCAGGGAAGCGGTACAACGGGAATTATGGTGATGGCTTTCTAAGATATGGTCGGTGGTTAAGCGCTTTTCCCTTCATCAAGTCATTTTCGCAGTTGTGATGGATTCACAAGCTAAGGTATGTATTTTGGGCCTACTTAGCATAATAATAGCGTAACAGGTTAGACAAAAGAGTACATATCTATGCAATGTTTTCTTGGGAAATTGTTTTGTTGATTAGAAGCTTGCGAAATTTAATAAGTTATTTGTTTTTGTTAGTTAACATTTTTGAATTTGGATAGTTGATTTTGAAGTACTTTTGAGTTCTTTGGTCCTCGTTTTAAATGTCTACATTTACAATTTGCGTCAACTTGCCGCCCTATTTCTTGTATGGGTTGTGTTTGGGCTTGGGCTTGGGCTTGTGTTTGGGCTTGACATTGCTGGTTGTTTCCTTTACACATTGCACGTTCTTTGGTTGTCATGACTCTTGAGCATGTAAGTGAGGATGAATCGCTCTTGGTGCTCTAGCTATAAGTAAATTGTAAGGTTATCCCGTATAATCTTCTGGAGAAATTTCAAAACAACCCCTGACCTTTTGACTCAATGTCCCATTTACACACCTGAATTTCAATTGTTTTAAGATCTCCTATAAGAAGAAGATATCGTTCTTACCATGACTTCTCCAGCATTTTCTATCTTCATTTCATCAAGAGACAGAGACTTCGACAACCTCTCCATTAAATGATTTAGCTCTGCATCTATATGTTATTCAAAAAAGCAAAAACAAACAGACGACAATTAACATAGGTTATCGAAACAACATCAGTAGACATATTTACATATATATTGCGTTCCTGGCATAACTTGATCAGATTTTTTTATCCATTCATTCATGTGAGCCATTGCATCTTGTATGCTTTCTTCCATGTTCTTGCACCTGTTGTCAAAGAAACGTGAACCAAACTCTGCCACCGTTTGAGTCCTTCATATGCAATTCCACGGCTTGAAGCCACGTTTAGTAAATTTTGAGTAGTCGGGAATAACTGGATCGTTTCAGGGACCACTATGCATCATGGTCACTAAGTCTTCGGCTTCCTTCTCGCCAAATCTGTACACCATCTCTTTGCACTCGAGAAGTTTTTCGCTGCCAACTTGAACATCCATTTCTCTGATTTGGGAAGAGACGACTGTTAAATTCAAAAACAGCTTTGGTGACAACGTAATAGACAAATGGTGGGAAACAAAGCAAAAAAAATATAGAGGGAAAGACCCAAAACAGAGGAATAGATGTTCAAGTAGGCTACAGGAAACTTCTCGAGTGCGAAGAGATGGTGTACAAATTTAACAAGAAGGAACCTAAAGACTTAGTAACCATGATGCATGGTGCTTCCTGGCACGATCCGGTTATTCCCGAGTGCTCAAATTTCCTTGATCTTGCTAAGTTAGCAGTAAATGAAAAAAAGGCGACAATTTAGGCTATATGTACTATGTAGCAACAAGAAACTGTGCGAGTGAGTAATTTTCTACACAAATGGTTTTTTGTTATCTATCTATCTTTGAGAAAAAGAAATGTTTGGGATGTGATTCCGAATACTTGCTATTAACAATGAGAGAGTCTCTGCTGGGAAATTGAGGTTCTTAGGAATAAGAGAAATATTGTACCTATCTTATGCACTTTTTTGTAGACCATTTTGATGATGATAGTTGAACTTGCTTTCCATAATTTAGCTTCTAGCATTTGCAAATTCTAGTTTTACCGGTAAGCATAACCACTTTTTGGGAACCGTGTTTTGAGCAACACCGCATATTTTTAATGGGATAAGCGTAACTAATGTACTGGAAAACAGGATCCTTGTTTACATACGTTCGATTTCTCAAGTCCTTTGTGTGACCGTACAGAATTAAGGTTTCGGTT
>BPLS01000220.1:41431-75004 GCA_019656275.1 Rhododendron kiyosumense | reverse complement strand
AAATTTTTACTATCACTGAAATACGAGTATTACAATGACAAAAGGAGCAGGGAAAACATCAAAAAACTAATCAACGTTTAAATTACTAAACATGACTTAGATTCATCCACTGTCTCCCGAGACCAAATCCTAGGTAGCCCAGGGCCCTAGATACCCACCCCCACCGGCGGCGAACCACCCTCAAAGCCTGACCGGTGAGAGACCATGACACACATGATTTGAGGCCAAGCGACTCACCAGATCCAACCCATATGAATCATGTTGCCAGCTGAAACATGACACGCTGCCACTGTCACTCGGAGAGTCGTGAATCCGCCGTATGCGCACGTTGTACATATACATCATTAATTTCTCCAAATCCACAAGCAATTAGCACCATTTGATTTCCCCAGAATAATGCATCGATAAATTCTTCTTAATTATATATAAAATACAATCTGCACTATGCTTAAAAACTCACAAGTTGTTTCACAATCACTATCACAACCACATTCCTCAATTACATAACGTCACACCGGCGTGCGCTACGCGCGTCGGCATCGCACTAGTACTATTCTACAGGGCAATGAGTGGTACTGTTCCATTCCTATGCTTGATATGGAGAATTAATAATCAATTCTTGCCTTTGGCAAGATCTGATACCTGTACCTCTCAATAGTACAGAGTAAAACTACCATTATGGTAATAGAGGAAAGCGAAACAAATATTAGACCTCATTTTCCATACTGCGAATAAGTTAAATGTGGGTGGCTTGCAGGGTTTCTACCTTCCGTGGTACATCCTTGGAATAGATTTGATTCTTGGGAATCCATTGAAGCCAATTCTACTTGGTATGGCTGCTGGACATCTCTATTACTTCTTGACAGTGCTTTATCCACTTGCCGGTGGGAGTCACGCCTCAACAGAGGCACAAACAAGCAGTTCAGTGCAGGCGCAACCAAATGCAGCGGCACAACCAAATCAAGCCAATGATGAATTAGCTTTCCGCAGGAGAAGTTATCGTCTCAATGATCACCAGTAGGCAGGGTCTTTTCCATTGATAAACAATGTGGCAAGGCCTTCTATCGAATCGATGTAGTTTGCCAAGAAAGTAGACAAATGTGGTAATAGAAATGGCGAAAGTTTGGAACACAAAAGCTATGAGATGTTGTGAATAATTGTGTGGCGCAATATTCGAGGGAATTTTGTGCATCTCTAGCTATGAGGATTGGAAAGTAAAAATGTAAGTAAATAGACTGATCGTAGTTTTCCAAATTAACTGATCGTATAGTTCCTAAATGAAAATTGGGTCTGTTGTTTTACACCAAATATTCCAAATTTACTCGACTGCAATGGTTGAACGGTATTGTTGACCGTATGATGATGTTCTACAGCTAGTCCATAAAACAAGGAACCACTTAGCAGCTGAACTCGGGTGGAGGGCACTCCAATGCCGACAATGGGAGAGAAGAAGATAAAGACAAGTACAATAGATCTCAGATCTAGTAATGTGTTGTATCTCTCTATTATCCAGTAATGTAATTTATATATTGCATTGGCCCACGGCACAGTCGTTGACCTACATACTCCTAGTACACAACCAGCTCCATGAGCCGACCCAATGCCTCGGCCTGCCCGTGATGACACGGGCCGAAGTACACAACACGCTCCATAAGCCGACCTTGCGCCTTGGCCTGCCCGTGATGACACGGGCCGAAGACCCGTACGGTTGCCTGGGAGCATTGGCCGCTGGGCTTTTCCCATATAGTATACGTATAGGAAACTTAAAAGAATTTGGATACCATTACGAGTGAATATCATTTGTATAACCCTTCTACAACACAACAGGATATTGGAACAGTTAATTAACCATACTCTTGACAACTTTTCACAAGGCAGAGTTTGGTTTTTCGGGATAACAGTGGTAAAATTGATGGTTAAGTTGCCAATTAGTTGTGCTTGTCAGTGGCTCTGCTTCTCGTTATTATGGTTGGCATCTAGGTTGGTCTCCATTTTTCTTATCCACAGTTACCAAAAACACCATCACATTGCAACACTGCTAATTCACCTGCTAAGGTACAGATTGAGTCCTAAGAAGTGTCCTAGATTTAAGTAGTTATTGAGAAGTGTACTCATAGATTTAGGTGGCCATGGCAACACCTTTGGGATGAATAAAATAAAATTCGTTCAGGTTTGTAGTTTTTTGTCATCTGACTGATTTTGCTTGTTGTATTTTTATTGCTGAAAGAATTTTGAATGCCTCAGTGAGCAAGTGTCCTTTAGGATTACCCACTCCAGCGCGCAGAAGGTTTAGTTGGAATCATGTGATGATATAAGCAGAACCCAGCCTTTGAGAATTTCATTCCTTGATCTTAATAAGTTAGCAGTAAATGAAAAAAACGGCGACAATTTAGGCTATATGTAGCAACAAGAAACTGTGCAAGTGAGTAATTTTTTACACAAATGGTTTTTTGTTACTACTATCTATCTCTTTGAGAAAAAGAAATGTTTGGGATGTGATTCTGAATACTTGCTATTAACAATGAGAGAGTCTCTGCTGGGAAATTGAGGTTCTTAGGAATAAGAGAATATTGTACCTATCTTCTGCACTTTTTTTAGACCATTTTGATGATGATAGTTGAACTTGCTTTTCATAATTTAGCTTCTAGCATTTGCAAATTCTAGTTTTACCGGTAAGCATAACCACTTTTTGGGAAGCGTGTTTTGAGCAACACCGTATATTTCTAATGGGATGAGCGTAACTAATGTACTGGAAAACAGGATCCTTGCTTACATACGTTTGATTTCTCAAGTCCTTTGTGTGACTGTACAGAATTAAGGTTTTGGTTTATTTGTTATTTAATTATTGTTTTAAGGGTAGAATAGTCTTTCATTGCATTAGGGTTTTCTTTGTACAACCTAGCTAATCTCTATTTTTAATACTATTGAACATCTTGTATAATTGTAAGCAAGTCTTTATGCAATAAACGAATAAAACGATTGTCTCCTTAAGCAAAAGTGTCATGGTATCAGAGCTCATATTGCAAAAAGTCTTGTTCAAGTCTCTCCGTTTGCATTTGTTTTCCGGTTGTATTCTGCTTCTCCCCTTCGTATCCTGTTTCGTTCTATCTATAAAAATTTGCATCTCCACGTGCAAGACGGGGGTTTGCACACGTGAGAAAGAGTGTTAAATAGCTTGATGTGGATTGTTGGGTCCATTTTCTAACAGCTTAATCATCTCTTGTGTTGTAAATACCAAAAGTATCACAATGCATTTTCAATTGTAAATCGTGCTCCAATGCATTTGCATTTGCAATTGTAAATTGTATTGGAATCGTGCCATGAAACTTAGGACCATGGTCCTAAAAACTTTGTGCGTCTCACCTAAGAAATTGGCCAAATTGGGCTTAGCCCATTGGAAATATGAAATTGCCCACTTAACATATCTCCTTGGTAACGATCAGGGCAGTTGCATCTATACTGTCTCCTCTACTACGATAAATGCGATTGGAACATTAATCTTTCCATGTGATCTTGTCTAATGTGTTTCCCATTATCCCCATGGGGTTGGCCGCCTGGCAGTCAAGGTCTCTGTCCCTGAAACTTAGGGGTTTGCTATTCACTCTTTTAGGGTCGGTTGATACAAAATTTTGGCCCCGCTAGTGGATAGTGAGATTAGTCTAGTTTACCAAAATTAGTTAAGATGCGCGTAAACTAGCCAGAATGCGTAAGTTATGAAAAAGAAAATGAGTTTCCCATTGTCTTTTGGGGTCCAAATTGATCATACTGTCTGCTACAATTAAACATCATAATTGGCTGCTTTGTAGTACTTTGATGGTATTGAATTCAGCCTTTTTGACTAATTTTTAAATGTCTCCAACTGTGCAAATCCTCTCATAAATTCATGTTCATCTGACATCCTTGTGAGATTAGTGTAGGAATCCATTTCCCAACAGATTGATATGCTCAATAATTTATTTTGCTATACTTAAATTTGAAGTTTGTATGATTACCATACAAGTGCGATTATGGGTGCCAATCCCTGGGTGCAAAAAATCTACAAATCCTACGTGTGGAATCGGTCCCGTCTCATGTCTTATCTCTATTATAAAATAGAAAGGTGTGGGGACAAATTGTTGGAACGACTTAGATTCATTTAATCCAAAGGCTGTAGTGCATCCTTCCACTTCCCGATTAAATGCCCATGGTTTTCACTTAAATTACACAACTGTCATCTTCTTCCAAACAGGGATGTGTAGTGCCGTAGGCACGAGCTAACACTAGTACTAATATAATTCAAGCTGCTCATTTTCATTTTGTAAAGAACAAAATTTTAAATTGAACTAATCAGTTCAATTGGATACGAGACGAATTGATCAGTACTTGTCCTATCCCATTAAATTGAATTGATCTTTTATAGAGCATGTTAGAAAATCAATCTATGAAAAATGAACGATTTTAATAATCTGTGTAAAATTCCGGATCAGAACCGGTAGAAATATTGTTAAAACATGCCCTCTCTCTCTCTCTCTCTCTCTCTCTCTCTGTACGCACATGGATGAAGCAATTCGGTGACTTCAGTATCCG
Organism: Rhododendron kiyosumense; assembly: GCA_019656275.1. Lineage (NCBI taxonomy): Eukaryota > Viridiplantae > Streptophyta > Magnoliopsida > Ericales > Ericaceae > Rhododendron > Rhododendron kiyosumense. The sequence goes on along the minus strand of BPLS01000220.1, from coordinate 70,438 downwards.
AAATGTCATTATTCTATTCTGTTTTCTGGGGAATTAGGGTGCCGTATTTATTACTCCTAGCTAATTTCTTGTGTTCCAGAACCGAGGAAAATGAAACCTATGTACTAAGTAGTGGATATTTTATTGCTGGAAACTCGACTCTTTGGTCATCAAGAAACTTTGCTACGTTCAAGATTGACCTGGGGTGGAGTGGAAAATTATTTCTGATCTATTCTGCTAAAGTTTTTATTTTTTAATTATTTATTTTTTGTTGTGGAAGAGACATATCATTCTCTTACAATGCATCACATTTAATTCAAAAATTAAGTATCTATACTTAGCAGAATGGGGCCTATAGTATAAATGGGGCCTATAGTATATTTATTTTGCAGTTTTGTGTGCAAAATGTGGATTTCCTTTCCACAATTGCCTATTTGATTGGCTGGGTTTAGTTGCAAAATGAAGTAAAAAATATATATCTTCGGAATCTGCCCTCAGAAATTTCGAGTTGTGTTTTTTATCCTTCATAAATTCACTTTACAACTATAGCGAGTCTATGGTACATACCCTAAAATTTTGGTGATTATCAGTGTATGTGTATAAGCTTTGGTTATCAAAAAAATGCATAAATAAATAATAATGTTTAAAAAAAAAAAAGAGCATCTAGTACCCAAAAAAATAGATAGCAAGGGCAAAAATAGTACTAACTATTTGTAGCTTCAACAAAAAAATTGCATAACCAATAGTCTAATACCATAAAAATACATAACTGATGAGACAATAAATATGCGTACCATTTACCAAAAAAATACGTGTATCATCCTCCAAAATTATGAGTACAATACACTTTCAATTAAATGTCCAGTTACACTTTTTTATATTATTTTAAAGCTAATTATATCTTTCAATTTATAGCATTTTTTAAAATAATTTTCAAAACTTTGTCTAATAGAACCAATTGAGATCTATCAAATAAGATCCATATTGCATATAAAAAAAATAATGTACTTTAGACGATAGAAATGATTTTTTAAAAATGTCTGAAATGGTAACATGGACATTTAATTAGAGACGGAGGGAATATATAACTATATTTATACAAAAATATGTGTAAAATGCCCTAAAAAAAATACATAGTACCATTTCCATAGACCTGGGTAACAGGTCGTGTCGGGTCGTGTTCGTGTCGTGTCAGTCAGGTTCGTGTCACAAATCACCCAACCCGAACCCGACCCATTTAGAATTCGTGTTTCTCGAGTCGTGTCATTTTCGTGTTTCGTGTCAGAAATGCTCAACCCTAACCCTTTAATTTCGTGTTCGGTTCGTGTCGTGTTATCGTGTCTGTTGCCTAACTCTATATAAAATTACAGATATACCATATATTATGTATATATGTTTGTGTAAATGACTAACACAGATTAGTAATCATGTTAGTCGTGTCAATTTCGTGTCTCGCGTATTCAATCCGAATCCGACCCATTTAGAATTCGTGTTCTCGAGTCGTGTCATTTTCGTGTTTCGTGTCAGAAATGTTTAACCCTGACCCGCTAACTTCGTGTTGTGTTCTCGTGTCTCGTGTCCGTTGCCCAACTCTAAATTTCCATTATGAACCTAGCTAGGTGAACCATAGCTTTCTCCTAGTCTTATTGGGACCACTGGACCACTGGAGTCAACCTGCATGTGTTAATCAAAAATCTAGTTAATTAATTAAGTGGCTGAAATCTACTAGTTTAATGTGCGATGTTGTATTATATACTCCAATGGAGCAAGACAGATAACCATGCAGTAGAATATTCAACCAAGTCAAGGAAGAATATTGGCTGGTGATTATTCCCTAGCTAGCTTTCAATAATGCTTGAATTAATTGAAACATATTTTTATGTCAATTTGCAGAGTCAAAGTATAATTAACATAACAATTACTACTAACCTCGATTACTACCTTTGAGATTTTTATAACCGGAGGACATTTCTGTTGTTTTTTCTATATAGTTCTTTGAATTAATGATCACGATTTTTCCTTCAATAATTTCATGTTCATTTGTTACAAGTATCCGGCTCATCATACATGCATACTAATATTGTACCTCTGGCTATTCGAATGAATCGAACCTCAACCAATACTTAGATGTCTCCGAAATTGAATTAAGTAGATCAGAAAAGTGGCATTCTTGCATTAATTGCTGCTTAATGAAAAAGAAAAAAAATATTAATTACATGTGGATAAATGATCTCATTGAAGAACCTAAATTGGTGATCATGTGATGTCCATTCCAATAATAAGTGCATGTGCTTTCCCATCTCCCACCAACTTTTCCCTAATTGAATGTATTAATCATATCTCTTAGTACCAAATTCCACCCACACACAACTACCCAATATTTTCTTGTATAAATTTCCCCCCACAAGTCTCACCTTACCCAAATCCTATTGTTTGTTTGTTTGTTTTTTATTTTTAGGAATCCTATGGGGTTTCCTTATCCATTCTATGCAACCTTACTTTATGAATGTTCTCCAAAACTTCTCTCCAAAAAAAATCCGAGACCCACTCTGCTCATATTTTTCCCCCTTCAAAATACTCCTAATCTTTTAAGTTTTTATTTAGTACATATATATAGTAGACCAATGCCTATTTTAGTACAAGGAAGAAATTTGGGGTTCGAGTTTATATGCTTAACCTAATTATGAAATGGCCATCAAGACCAGGTTATTAGTTAGGCCATTATTTCAAACACACAGAAAGGAAAAGAGTTGAAAAGACTTTTGCAAGTATTATTCTTTGCTACAAGAGCACCGCCACCTGGTGCTCCATTAACTTTCTAGGAGCACCACGTGGAAGGTTGATGGAGCACCACGTGACAGTACTCTAGGAGCACTAACTAATCACTCATGACTTAGAAAAATTGATTCTTTCACACTAATTCAGATTATATAACCGATAGAATTTGGGTTGGGTTGGGTTGAGAGCCCAGATAATTATATATTTTCTTAACTCAATGTGTTCACGCTTGCATCACCTTGCCTAATTCCTACGGATTCAATATTGTCGTCCACATAGAGTCAAGTAAAGTCGAGACAAAGTCCCGAATAAAACCGGCCCAATGATGATTTTTTTAATCCGTCCCGATAATGATTGATATAATATATAACACTTGAGAGGTTTTAATTAAATGCGAGAGCTCAAGAGGAAGCAAACTCTTAACGTTAAGTTTTGACCACCCACAACTTAGATATATGTAATCGTCACTATCAAGGGGAGTTGATTTCTTCCATAAATCGTTGGAAAGTTAAACTCTAGAATCAAATAAAATTAATTAGATTCGGAAGTAGCTTCTCACAAAAATGAATAATCTTTCATTCCCTGTTAAACGAGGGAATAAAAATATATGGGCAACAAATTTTATTTATTTTTGGTTCACACTTTTCTCACATACCATCATCCCCACGAGTTGGAAAGGGCCCGCCCCATTTGATCATGCTGGGAAGAAGACATGACAAACAGCTCTACTGTGGGGTCGGAGAACTTTACCGGTACGGATGGGTTCCACGTGGCCATGCTCATGTGGTGTCCGAGCAGTCCATTTGGACCGTCTAAAAGTGTGTTGGACGACCCACATTGAAACTCTCTCCCTCCTCTCACCCCACCATTCTCTCATTTTTCTCTCTACAAATGCGAGCCGTCTGAAACCAAAATGGACAGTCCGTATGCGCCGAGCGGGCACCAGCTAAAACTCACCCTACACTGAAGAAATTCTCGGTCGGATCGACTAACAACTCGCGAATCGTAACCGTCCATTGGTAACAGACTCAAACTGCCAAATCTCTTAAAACTCAGATCGGACGGTTCATGTGTGTTAGACCTTCGCACTTGTGGGCCCTTCATTGTAAACCATCTGCCACGATTCCAACCGACACGTTTACAGCTGATTACACCCGGATGACTAATCCCCTAATCACGCACCAAACCATTACTTTCTCGGTCAAGCATATTTGGGGCTAAAATTGTCATTGTCATAATGTCGAAGGACAGTTTTCAGTGGAGGTGTCAAACGGGCTGGATTGGCACGGCAAGACACTAACACGACATGTTTAAATGTGGCACAACACGATACAGACACGATTTTAGACGGACACGGCACGAAAATGCAATTTGTGGCAAGCACATTTGGGGCTAAAATTGTCATTGTCATAATGTTTAATGGCAATTTTCGGGAGCTGCTATTTGCAGTCAATTTTTATGCCAAACTTTGCAAGTACACACTCCTTGGGAATTTAAGGATTTTCGTGGTGTGGTAGCGAAGGGTCACCATCCAAACCCATAGGTTAAAAAATTCGTACTCGGCCAGTGATTTAAGAATTACCTTAGGCCTTACTAACTCATGTCTGTAAAATCTTTTTATTAAGTACCAATTTTATGAAATGAAAAATAGGAGCATAAAAATACATACAGAACTGTCTAACGTGCAATCGATAAGCATACTTGCCTAACGGCGTCAAACTACAACATTGTGGCCCACAACTACGGCACCACCAACTATTAACCACACGATAACCATATAGCCAGCTTTACTCTTGTGTCCTAAGAGCATGTACATAAGACTAGGTAAATGGATCTATCTAGGTATTTTAAAGAGGCAAATCCAAAAAATGCACTGCAGCAGCCTCAGTAAAGCTGAGGTACTTTACCTTTGGCCACAAAACCTCGCTTACTGTCCCGAGGAACTGTTCATCACCAATTGCATACTTTAATATTTATCTCACAATTGACTCTCTCTCTCTCTTCTCTTCTATCCAATATTGCAGCTAAAACTCTGGCCTTCTCCTTCTTTGTCGCCAATGTTGATGCGTCGCCGGCGGGTACATACTCTGGGTTTGATAGATCCCATCCTTCCCAAATCCAACCTTCCTCCCCTCAATGGATCTAAACAAGTTGCTACAGAACGGTGGTGTTCCACCGGCGATGGCGGCCGATTTCAAGTTCAACGGCATCTCTAGCGTTGCAGAATAAGGTTTTGGGCTAGACCCATCTGAAACCCCATTTTTTTTCTGCCCAAGTCTCTTAATCAACCACATCAATTTCACCCCACACAAAACCCAGCAACTTTCTTGCCATTTCTGTACACCCAAATTGAACACCACCAATCCAGTTTCCCACCTCAGGCAAAAAGGCACAACCCAGGTGGCCTTGAACGGTCGTCGACAAAATGGGAACAAAACCAACGGGATAAGTGGCCTTGAACGGTCGCTGACAAAATGGGAACAAAACCAACGGGGATAATCGACCACCTAGTGTATATAATTTATAATATTTTAATGGGATAGAGAAGATTATGGAGAGAATTGGTGTTATATGAAAGCTAAAAAGGGCTAGCAAAAATACAATTTTGCACTGTTTATAATTAGTTTACCTAACCCCTGGTGTACATGCTCTAAAATGGCCTGAGAATGGGACACTGGGTTCTTGTACAAGGCTCTGCATTATAGGAAACCTCCTTCCCCGAGAATGGAGACAACAATTGAGATTTTTCGGCTATGGTAAAGAGCATGTACATGAGGCATAAAATGTACATGCTAACTTATGTTAGATTGCCAAAATAAAACTAACCCTCCAACACCTTCAATACAAGCTAGCTAAAAATGTCTTCACCTTCAATGCCTAGCTAAATTTGTTGGGGTACTGTTAATGGGGTATAGTGTATTTTACAAATTTTTTTCCCTTTGAAAATGAATTATATTCCCAAAGGAGGAGAGTTGCTCGCCCCGGCTTCTGCTTCATCGAGAACACAGAGGAGTAAAAAGAAGAAAAAGGAAATTTATGATATTTTACAAGATGAAAGATTAAATAGCTAGTATTATAGAGAGCATTGACAAAACTTTCTAGCTAAAGTAATAAATAAAATATTGGCTAATTAATACTAGTATCCTTTTACGTTTGGAAATTATATGAAAAATAAACTGGTAAAACTAAAAGTTACGAAGGGTGAGTTTTCTCTGTTGACTTAATGGACATTTGAATAAAGCTCGTATTTTTATGAATTTTTAAACAAGTTATTCTACTCATATACGTCAACTAAAATAGTACTACAATTTAGACTTTGTTTGTTTTGATGTACAATGTTTTACAATGTAAAATGTTTTCCATGTAAAATATTTTTTCAGAAAATAAACTTCAAATTTTTATATTTTGGTGTTTGGTTGGCACTTGAACAATTTATTCAGAAATCAACAAAATAATGTAGAGAGAGAAAATAGAGGCTTAAATGGTGGAGAGTTTTGAGAATATTGGAATTGAACGTGGGTCAGGACTGACGATTGAGAAAACTGAGGAGTGAGAATTGCAGTAGAAGGCACAGGGTTCATTTCGGAAAATAACTTACGGAAGATTTAATAGTAAGTCATTTTCATTCTATGAATGGAAAATATTTTACATGTAAAATGTTTTCCTTATTTTTTATACAACCAAATACTAAATAATAGGTAAAATATTTTACGGTAAAAATATTTTACGTCTAAACAAACGGAGCATAAGTGCAAACAACTTGCCTATTGTCAATACGCGAAGACAAAAAATTTAGTAGAAAATTGAAACTCACTAAATTTTGATAGACACTTGGACAAAAAGTGGGTGCAAATAGAAGCTCCTGGAATTTCACCAGGTCTAGCCCCAAGATTAGTCCAGATGATTCGTGGATTTGTTTCTTAAAAAATTTATCAAAAATATAGATTATTGGTGTTAGGCCGTAAGAAAAATAAATTCTTGTGAGATGCCGTTCCGCTTTCTTTTTAAAAATTCTTTAAAAAAAAAAAAGGTAATTTTAAGTTTAAATATAATGAAAATTAAAAAAAATTTATTTTTTTTCACCGTTTAAAAGATCTCAATGAGATCTATCAAACAATATTTATATTGATAGAAAAATTATTTGCGTAAACACATAATTTTTGAGTTTGAAATTGTCTTCTTTTTCTAAAAATTATTTTTTTCCGAAACCGGAATGCCTTGAATCCCCCTTGACCCGACGAATTAACTTTGACCAGACCGAAGAAGAAATTAGTCGAGCTATGTATAAATTGGTCCGAACACAAAAAAAAATCCCATTGCGACAAAAAAAAACCCCAACCGCAATGGTCAGGGATAACATCACATGGTTCCATTAGTACATTTTCACTCTCCAGCACGCTCGCTGCTCTCTCTCTCTCTCTCTCTCTCTCCTCATGCTCAACTCCAAAATGTCATGCCCAGAAATCTACAGACCTTCTCCCATACCGCAGAGGCTTTTAATTTCCTCTGTTTCTCAGCTCCGTGCCACTGATATCGACTCCTCACCACTTTCCACTCTCAATTTTATTCCCATTCTGACTTGCATCCCCCACTTTCAACCCAGATCTTGAACTCTTGCTCCATTTCAAAGCAAAATCTTTCTAAAGTTCCCCCCCCCCCCAGACTCCTACAAGAAATACCCACAACTTTCCTTCATCAACCAAACCCACAAACAATTTCTCCCACGAAATGGAAACCCAACACAAGCTCATACTAATAATAGTCCCAACCACTTTCTCTCTCTTACTACTCATCCTCTTCTTCATCATCTTGTTGCGCCGAAAGAGGCCCACGAAAAATGAACCAGCTCAAATGGAAGCTGGGTTTGAGTCCAGACATGTAGGTGATGCGGAGACCGAAGAGTTAATTAAGTTTCAATGCGGTGAAGATCTAACCGTACACGACATACTGGACGCCCCCGGTGAGGTGATTGGGAAATCCAGCTATGGAACGCTGTACAGGGCGAGTTTGATAAGGGTTAACTCGGTTGTGGTGCTCAGGTTCTTGAGGCCGGCTTGTACTGGGGGGATGAAGGAAGTGGTGCACCAAATTCAGGTTCTGGGTTCGATTAGGCACGACAATTTGGTGCCTTTGAAGGCGTTTTATGGAGGGCCGAGGGGTGAGAAGCTTCTTGTTCATCCCCTCTTTGGTCGTGGCAATTTGGCCCAATTCATTAGAGGTAATAATGCTCTTTCAGTTTGTTCTTTGGTAATGAAGAGTGTTCTGATGAACCAAACTAATCTCTGCGGCCTTTCTCTTTCAGTTTGATCTTATGATTTTTTTCCCACATCATATTGGGTGAAATAGCCATGATTGTGGTCATGTGGAATACATAGCCAAAGCAATCAATTTCTTTCTATGGGTTTTTATCTGTTTTTCACAGTTTGATTTCATCAAGATGTGGCTGAAGTACCAGTAATTTTGCAGTGATGTTGAAAAAGTGGAGAAGAAATTAGTCCTATCAATTTCCTCATATGGGTTCTCAGTTTAAATGCACGCGTTGTTTGTCTGCTTTGTCTATGTGGTCCTCTACCTAGTTCTTGAATGACTTTCTGTTAAAAAGAACAAAAAAAAACCTAGTTCTTGGAATTTAGCTCTCCATCTGTCAATTATCATTACCCGGAATTGGCTGTCAAAATATTCATTGCTACCCTTTGCCCCACTTTCTTTGGTGGATCTTCCTTCCTGTTTTGAGGTCGTGTATTCTTCATCCATTCTTATCTTGGTTTTACTCTGCTGGACTCTATCTCTCTTGGTCTTACTCTGCTGGACTCTTTCTCTCTCTCTCTCGTTTCTTGTTTGGTTAGTTGGTCTGGAATGAACTTTCAGTTACATGTTAGGTTTTTTATTTTATCACCGGATGTCAGGGCCAGTTTTCGTGCACCTCGATTAGTTCCAAGGCCTGAAGTTAATGGCCGGACAAACACTCTAGTGGCCCAAGGTTTGGAATATTTAGCCTCCGTTGGATTCGAATATGCGACCTCATATAAGACAAATACTTATTCGTTTTCTCATACCCTCTCAACCAAAACCCTGGGGGTTGACATGTTTGTAATTATTTGTTGGATCTCTTATTTTAGATCAATCCTGAAACAGCTAATCAAGTTGCTCAATGGCAGTAAAGTTGGATATTGCTTTGGCGAATTATTTAACTTGCTAAGACTTTTTGCTCTTTATTAATTGAATTAAGCTGGAGTTAAGCCTATGGGCTAATGGGAAAATGGAGATTCTTGGTGAGCACTTAGCTGGAGTTTTTAAATGAACTTTGTCTTTCTCTGCACAATAATTCCACCCTTTTTTTTAGGTTAGATAATGCATTTGCTGTACAACGTGTATTGCAACTACTTCTAATATTGTTCCCTTTTTAATTCTTCACTTTTCTTTAGGGATCCACTTTTTTTTTAATAAATTAATGCTCCCCAAAATTTATTTTTTATTTGCTAAAATGACACACAACACAATTTTTGAAGTTATACCAAAAGATAAATTTAAGGGTGGATTTAAATAAATATAGAGCACGAAAATCATTTCCCTTTCCTTTACCTAAAATGTGGAAGTTCGTGTCAACGTGTTACGCTTTCTCTCGTAAATTTGTTTCAAGTACTTGTCTATCTATCCCCACTTTTGAAGTATTGCAACACAAATTTCAAAGCATACCGAAAGAAAAATTTTGAGGTGCATTTATATGAATATAGAGCGCGGAACTCATTTCCCATTCCTTTACCTAGTTAGTGGTAGTTCATGTCTATGTGTTGCACTTTGGTTGGTCCATCTGTTTTAACTTTTAAGTACTTGTCAATTTATCCCCAATTTTGAAGTATTGCAACACATTAAGTTGAACAACAATGTTTTCAATTGGCAGATGAAAATGGTGATTCTCACAGGTGGGACATCATAAGTAAGATATCGATCGGTATTGCCAGAGGGTTAGATCATCTTCACACTGGATTGCAAAAGCCCATAATCCACGGAAACCTCAAGTCGAAAAACATCTTCTTGTATCAGAATTACCATCCGTATATTTCAGATTTTGGCATACATCTCCTCTTGAATCCCACATCAGGGCAAGAAATGCTCGAAGTATCTGCAAGTCAGGGATATAAAGCCCCTGAGTTAATCAAAATGAGGGACGCAAGTGAAGAGACGGATGTTTACAGCCTTGGAGTGATCTTACTAGAACTACTTACGGGAAAGGAACCGATAAATGAGAATCCAACCCCTGATGAGGATTTTTATTTGCCAAACGCAATGAGAAATGCTATTCTTGAGCATCGGATTACGGACTTATACCATCCGGACATTCTTCTAGGGCAAGGCATTGATCAAATCCCGATTATCGAAGAACAGATCCTCAATTTCTTCCAGCTTGCAATGGCTTGTTGCTCGCCTTCGCCTTCTCTTAGGCCCCACATAAAGCAAGTGCTCGAAAAGCTTGAAGAAATTGGAAAGTAGGGACCTGGGTTTTTCAGAAAATAGACAAGGTGCAGATGAAAGTCATTTGAGGCAATTGATGTGAAGCTGAATACAGTAGTTGTGCCAAAACAATGATGGGGTTTGATGAAGAAATCCAGGAAGAGTTCAACATTTTTACCATCCAATTCTGGGTGTGGATATACTGTCATGAGCACCAAGCAGAAGTCTGTTATGTTGTGATCTCCCTTGGGGCAGAAATGATTGGTAAGTTTTCAACAAGCTAAACAAGAAGTGCAAGAAGTGTAACACTAACAGGATTGTTGATTAGTTGGGTCCCTACTTCCATAACGCTGTGAGAGAGGAAGAAGGCCATACAAACAGCAAGAGTTATGTCAGGAATTTGATCTTTGGAATTGTTAGTTGAAGCTTGAAAGAAGTTGACTGTTTGGTTCCCATCTCAGGAAAAAAGTTTGTTTTTTTTTTTTTTTTTTTAATTTTTGTTTGACAGTCAGGGGCATCTTGGCCGGTTTACGTGCACCTCGACTATTCTCCTCCCCGATCCGATCAAAAGTAGGTCATCAACGCCGGAACTAGAGGTTTCACAAGAGATTTCTCTCTTGCGGCCTAGCCCTAAGAAGTTGCCAAGTTTCATAGTCAAAGAAGATTTCTTGCCAAGTCTCTCTTGCTGTCTAAGTTTAAAGTTTCGAATTCAGGATATCTTTATGTTTTTTCCCACTTCATTCAGTTTCATACCATGGGGGTCATCAATTCTGAGAAAGAAGCTAAAAGAGCCTCTTATGCTGTGTTTTGATCATGATTCGTTGGGAGCTTTTTGCAAATGAACGAAAATATCGGACATAGTAATGAAGTTAAACAGCCAAGTTTTTCCTCCTTCTTGATAAATTCCCAGGAGCACAATTTTAATCTTGCTGTTGGTTTTCATTTCCAACTACCAAAATCCTCCAAGAGTATTGTATGATGATCAGTTGCTTCGCGTTTGGACCATTTTTTAGCCATTCTTCCCTTGGAGACATGAGAAAACAATTTGTCCTTTTGATGGTCTGCTGAGTTCTTTCTTGTTTTCCAAAAGCCAGTTCTTAGTTTTGTCTTTTTTGTGGAATTCCAAGTTTCCAGTCTTTTTTTAATTCTAAATCCAACTGTGGGTGTAGATACGATAACGAAGTACTATATTGCAACCACATCTCTCTCTCTCTCTCTCTCTTTTAGTTCTGTAGCTGGGATGGGCAAGTGTTTGGTGGTGGTCTTTATGTAAGAAAGCACTATGTCTGTGTAATTGTGGTGGTGAGCTAATGGAAAGGAATCCCATCCTACGGTCCTGTTAGGATTTTTTGTGGGCCTTTTTTTTTGGGCCACTTTAATTGTTCGGAAATGACTAAATAAATAGGGCGATTGACCGGCCGGTCCCCGCCAAACTCTACCCGATTTCGAGAATGAACCAATAAGAATTCGCCAACTTTTCTACCGGAAATACCCTTGCTGTAAAAATTAGACAGTGCTCCTTCTTTCCCTCTCCATCGCGCGAACTGTTTCTTCGAAAACCAATACGTATCGATCAGATATCGATCAGCACCAAAATTTGTATTGGTCAGATATCTAGTAGCACCAAATCGCAAACACATTTATCTTGAAACAAATAAATTTTCATATGATGTCAATCTTTTTGTTTAAGAGATAACTGTGTTTTGAAATTTTATCGATGATAACCGATCAAAATGATTTTTCACCATCATAGATGTACTCAAAAAGATATCTAATAAATAAACAGTTTTGATCATGAAATTAGACCAAAAAAATGCCCACAAGAATCTAATAGAGTTGTTTGGGTCTAGAGAGGATATTTTCCTACCAATAATAGGGAAAAATACGGTTTAAAGAAGAAAGCTCTTGGTTTCTTGGATTTTTGAATACTTATCTGGTAAATGTAATTTTTCCATCTACCATTGTTACTACTCCCTTGGTTCTTTTCGAAAGTTCGTGTAAATTTTCAATTGCTTATATCACATGAATTTATAATATTTTATTTGATTTTAAATACTTTTGTTAATATAACTAATTAAGAGCTATCAAATAAGATCCATATTATATAAACAATATAATATTAGCAATTAAAAAATATAACCAATAGACCGAGGAACCAACGAATGAGGACTGAGGAAGTAGAAATAATAAGCTAAAGGACTTGAGATTTAGGGCAGTAACCTGTAACCCCATTTTCCTGAATGGAATTAGATCCACCCTTCAAAATTTGAGCAAGAGAAAAAAAAATTTTAATTTTATTGGAAGAGCTTGGCTGCATCTGGGCCTGATGAACAAGAAGAGAGGGCTCTTGTGGTGTTAGATAATAGAGTGTAGTGTGGCTATCAGAAATGATACAGGTACAAATATAAATCTGTAACAGCGCGTACAAACGCCTTGGCATGTTTTGGATTTCAAAAAAATGATCGAAATCACTGGCCTGAATTCTAAAGCAAAGTTGTATGTTTTGTAAACGCCCTTAACGATACCGGATTGAGCTTATTTTTTGCAAGGACCATAAAAACGTATTCTAAACAAAATGAATGACTCCGATCATTTTTTTTAGACCAAAAAGAAGCCCAAAAAAGCATTTGTACGTGCTGATACAGATATTAAATCTGTACCAGTAGCACCACTAGTGTAGCTATTGGGGCCTGGACAGCAGAACTGTTTTTTGGTCATAACCTTTTCTCTTACGAAAAATTTCATGTAAAACCCTGAGCTTTCACCAAAATCACACATGAATGCTTGACCTTACTATTAAATCTCCCGTCAAAGATCATGATTCAAAATTCCATTAAATGGAAAATATTTTTCCTGTGCTTATTTTGCTTGCAAAGCATCGAATGTTGTTGTAGCACCATATATGAAGCTTCCTAAATTCTCCTCAACCTGCAATATAATTCAACCACAAAACGTTAGGAGTTAGTCAAGGGAAAGCATAACAACAAATAAATGGTTAATTTTCCGAATTTCATAAGTTCAACTTTCACTGTTCTTTAGACAAAATGGAGGTTTGTCTACTTGTTAACTTTAAAACTCACGGTCAATTAAAATGCATGTAAGCTAATCCAGAGATGCAGTTATCAAAAAAAACGCAACGCAATTCATCTTTCCTAAAAGTAAATGTAACATATTTCGTGTTAATCTAGGGGATATGGGATAGGAAGGCGTCAATTTTGACATGAAAATGCAACGCATGTAGTATTACACAAACACGGTTGATCCATCACAAATTTACAATATACAAGTTCATGTTTTTCTATCAATAACAATTTTTTTTTTTTTTTGACAAGTATCGATAACAAATTTATTGAGGAAAACTTGACAAAGGGTTCAAGTTGGAGGGAGAGAAGGGGAATCCAACCAAAGGTTGGATGAAAATATAAAATAAAATAAAAACTCCTAATGGGACAAAGCCCAAAAAACACCCACAGGCCAAACCCGAAACACCTAAAAAAACCTATACAAAGAATGGGCCAAGCCCAACCCAAGAGCCTCAAAACCTTACCCTAGAACCCATCAAACCGCCGCCACCACACGCGCCAACCGTCACAGAACCTGCAGGCAAACCAACGAAGAACAACGCCAGGACCCAAACCGCAAAGCTGAATGGACAACAGGCAGCCCACGCCGCTGCAAACCGCGAGTGGCAGGACCCCACTTGTGACCGCCGAGAAACCGGCATTCATGTTTAAAGCAGTTTATGTTGACAATATCAATATTCATGTTTAAAGCAGAAGCCAAATTGGATACAATGGAGCTTAGCATGTAAAATGCTGGGCAGACAATTTCTTCAAAGGATTCTCACAAATGAAGAAGCAGCTACCAAGTCCAAGTACCCAAAAAAAAAGAGCAGCAGCTACCAAGTACCAAACGCTCTATAACAACAAAAAGCATGTCATATCATTGTTTTCCTGATTTCCACCCCATAATGGCAGAAAGAAGTGTATAATTTGGTATCAAAATCTTATTTGGCAATGGCAAATTCGTCATTGGAGAATTATCATTCGACTCGAGCCATATCTCTATAGCTTTGCGATCATACGTATACCCATCAGCAGCGACGCAAGGGTCTTCCATTACATCCTGAAAGACGAAACAGATCCGTTCCCATTATCAGATGAAAACTTGCAGTTCCCACAAATCTTTAAAATCACAATGGTACGTCAAGAAATCGATGTTGTAAGTATAAGCTTTGTAGTTCATCTTTTCATCTACTAAGAAAAGGATTACAAAATTGAACTGTAAATATCGTGTTTGATTTGCACAAGAATGTGATTATAAGCTTGAGCCTGTAGCCCAGTTCCTGAACGTATCCTCCTCCACCCCATTTCCAATCCAACCATTCAACATGGCCATGTTTGATTTTCCATTCCCTCCCGCACACCCCACACCCCCGCGCCCCCCCCCCCCACATTTGTTGGTATCCAATTGGAACCCATGGGTTCTACAGACAACAGGCACATATGAATTCATAACCATATATACAGAAGTTCCATACCGGCAAAGTTCAAAAGGAGAAAGTGGCTCTGTTGGATGCTGAACTGAAAAGGAAGTCAATAATCAAGTTGTTGAATGACAGGTTCTAAGGCTCCGTTTGTTTCAACGCAACACGTGAAAATTTTGATGTAAGATAATTTTGTCAAAATGACAGTTTTCGGTTCTGTTTTTGGATGTTTGGTTGGTAGTGGAAATATATTTTTTGAAAGCAAAAATTTTTATTTCAGGTGAAGAAATTGAAGTGGAGGGAGAGGGATTGACTTCATGGGGATGTGTGTGAGATGAGGGAACGAAATTGAGAGAGAGAGACAGATGCTCGTTGCTGTCCAAGAGATTAGCTGCCAACTTACGAGAGGGATTGAGATCCAATTGGTAAAATGACTTACGGAGGTCCTGCCCAAACGTTATTTTACCTCCATTTCAGGAAAAGATTTTGCAATAAAACATTTCACTCATGTTTGCACAACCAAACATTGAAAAACAGATAAAACATTTTACGGGAAAATATTTTAGGTCAAACAAACAGAGCCTTAATTTGCAATACTAGAGAGGAGCAAGAAATCAACAAAATGGAGAAACCCTCCCTTACATTATCAAAAGACAGTTAAGAAACAACTGACAAGCCCGCAAAAAAAGCAACTTTTTTTGCCTGGCGGGTATCTGTTATTTGGTTCTATGACTATCACGTATCCCAGACTTCCCAATAGAGATTAAAACGAGTGGGATAGAATAAACCGTTCTCTTCATCATGGACAACCTTAACTATGAAAAAAGGAGAGTGGTGCGAGATTCTATGGCAACATTTGCAAATTGACAAAATCTACTTTCCGTTTAGAAACAAGTAGAATTTACATTCAGTGAAATGTGACACAACTATACCTGAAGGATTGGGCAAATGAAGTGGTTAGGAGGAGCCTGTGGAGCACTGATTTCAACATGTCTAGCCCTATCTGCAAACTCTTTCAATCTCTCCAATGCAGGAAGTACTTGGTCTCTCAAACTAGGCCTATCTTTGCGCCGAAGCTCAGCACATCGCAATCCCAACAGAGCTAATTCCTTTGTCTCTTCATATGGCCAGTTTCCAGCCTCAGGATCCAACACATCTGCGAAATCCCCCTCATCAACTGCCGTTTCCACCACATGGGTTAACGCTCTTGCCGATTTTCCAGTCACCAACTGCAGAATCACCATTCCAAACGCATAAACATCAGATTTTGTAGAAATCAATCCTGTCCTCTGGTACTCTGGATCTATATAACAAAGTGTCCCCACAGGCCCTGTCTCATTGCACATGGTGGATAATATAGCAGAACAAGAGTCGGAATCAAGCATTTTTGAAAGCCCAACATCACCAATCTTGCTCACAAAGTTGTGATCGAGCAAAATGTTTGCAGGTTTGAGATCGCGGTGGATAATGGGTTGTGGGCTTGTGCTGTGGAGGAAGACTAGGGCTGAGGCTATTTCCCAAGCGATTCTGTACCTCTGGAACCATGGAATTGGAGGGGTGTTGTTTTTTCTGAACAACCTGTCCTCCAGACTACCATTCTCCATGTATTCGTAAACTAGGCAACCGTGATCAGGACACGCACCAAGAAGAATTAGCAAATGCGGATGGCGAATTGTGCTTAAGACTTCAAGCTGAAAGCCAATAAACAACCAAAATCAGTACTTACATTTTGAGTAGCAATGACTGCGAGGCAAAGTCCCAGATTGCCTACGTTTGAAGTATTGACAAGTAGTTCAGTATTACCCAAGACCATATAACATGATATCAAACAGAAGTACCAGGGATGGTAAGAGTGTGTGTCCCTGGCTTGCACGTGGAGCAAGTTGGGAAGGAGAGTGCAAGTAGAGTCCCACCTTGGATACGTACACGAGAAATGTGAGGTACATAATCATGAGGGTAATCCGCTAAACTCACCTTAATATTTGGCTTTTGAGGACCATATAACAGTGACATTCAGTCTGATTTTTCTGGCTTACTCAAAACAGTAGTTGCATTTTGTGTGTGTGTGTGTGTGTGTCCACAGTGTCAGTTTTGTTAAATAGATGTGCGTGTCTGCTCGAAAGAGAAATGAGAGTGCACCAGAGATATCAGCAGTGACTCAAAAAGTCTTTGACATTGATTTAGATCAGAATCTTGCCATTAGTTGAACTGCTGGACTTCATATGATGGCCTACCGGAATATCCAATGCATATGATAATTTAAAGTTGCAGAGAAGAATGCGATGGACACACTAATCTATGTACATAAATAAATATAAACAAATTTCCAATTGACCATAAAAAAAAAAGAAAAAGAAAATATAAACAAAAATGGAATGCGATCAAGTCTCTTTTCTTTTGAAGGATTTTCTTACCTCCTGCTGAAATTGCTTGTTTTTGTGAGCCTCTTTAGAATGGAGGACCTTCACAGCTGCAGTTGTGTGATGCAAACTGCACTTATACACAGTTCCATATGCCCCCCATCCAATTTTAAGATTGTCAGAGAAGGATGAGGTAGCTGACACTATGTCTTCCCATTTAAACTTCTGGTACTGCTGCAGAGGCCCCACCAGCACATTCTCTAGTTTTTCTTTCTCTTTGGCCTCTTGGAGGGCTTTATTCTCCGCTTCGTTTTTTTCTGCAGCTTCTCTCTCAGCACATTCCTTCACATACTCGGCCTCTCTTTTCGCAGCTTCATATTTCACTCTCTCTTGTATTGCCAATTCTTTTGCTTCCACCTCCTTAACATTTATCTCCTCAAGCTTAACACTGTCTTCCATTAGGCGCTTGTGAAGATCACTCACCTTAATAGAAAGCAAGGACATCAGTCATCAACTAGCCATCACCACAAAATGCAAGGAATCTTTTAGGTAACAAACAAAGAAATGGGTCAATTGTGGGCTGTGGCAGTTGATATACCAGGTATATTGAGCTTTGGTGCATCAAAAAGACTGTCTATCATGTAGATACTCAGGTTACCGGTTTGAGTAGTGTTGCACAGTTATCTACCTAACCGTCATTGGCCTAAATCTCAGAACTTATCAAGATCATGTCTTAGTTGTGCACAAATATTGAGACAATTTGCTAATTTCAAAGTCCAAATTGGTCAGGGATGAGAGAATTTTGAGCTTACATCATAGTAGAGCTTTACTGCTATGATGAAGTGAGAAGCCAGAGTAATGGACACGGTCAGATACTAATGTAAGCACCAAATCAGAATTTCAAAACATTCAACAATTTTTATTTTTTTTTTTGCCAAAAAGGCAAGGAAAGGTAAACAATAAAAATAGGAATGTGATCTCATTTACATCGAGTGAAAAGAAACCCTTAAGTTCCATGCATTATTGGAGAGTAGGGAAAAATGGTACCTTCCTAGAAGCATCAATTGCCTCACTTTGAGCCATTGCATACATTCCCCGAATATGTCTGAGTTCAATTCTCAGTTTTTCTAGCTCAAAATCAACATTCATCTGCACAAAAGTGAAAAAAAAATTCATTTAACTCCATTGATTTGTCTATGCATCACCCTGACATACAGATACCAAGGTTTGCAAATCAACACGACAAAATTAGTAGTGTTAAGGATATAAGCTGATAAAATATAAAGACTACTTTGGTGCGGAGAAGGCAGCCCTATCATTGGAAGGGTCTTGCTAACCTCCGCCTAGCAGGCCACAGATAATATGCAAATAATGTCAAACAAGTTCGGATTTCAATACATATCTTGCGGATATTAATACACTTTCCCAGATATCAATAGACTTTTCTTGGATATCGATGCACCTTTTACACTTTATCCACCGCCCTTAGGGATGAGCTGATGAGGTTAGCATTTTCCTTGTTGGAATCTCAGTACCAAGTTCAATGATATGCATGAGAAACAAAATCATAGCAGAATGAAAAACGTTACATGGCTTTCAGGTGAAAACTCTGGAAGACCATCTGATATGGAAGCTTGATGAGACATCCACGATTGGGTGTCTGTTTCCAAATTTTGGCAACTAGACAATGCGCCGCTTGGATGACCAATATCTGAGTTTCCAGGACAAGAGCTCACAACATCATCGCCATCAATACCCGGGTCAATGGCTTCAGTTGAGTTTGTTATCTTATGCAGAAGGGTCTGATTTACATTCGAAAGAGCGTGAAACCGCTGCTCTGTAAGTGAAGGAAAGTGGAAATGAGCGTATGAGGCAACCATCGTTGATTTGGTCCATTCTGCGAAACAAGAAGGAAATAGATTATTAACTAATTGTTGGATAACACCGAGTATGGCCATCCGGACAGAATGATGCAGTGCGTTGCTTTCCTATCATTTGGAATCAAAACAAAACCTTTTCTCTTCTGAAAAAAGACACTCCTTTGATAACAAAACATTTAGACTATATAACATGGTCGCAGACAAAGATTTGGACAAAAAGTTCAATACATGACGTTGAGACACAAAATGTAGAAAAGTATCAACTTTATAAGTTAGTGTAATTTAACTGGTAAAACAACACGCACTTTGTGATCAAAAGATTTCAAATTCTACATTTACAGTAGCACAATTTGGATGACAGTGTCTTCAAAAAAAAATTTGTATGACAGTATGAAGATTGCCAAAATCATCTACTGATGTACCTGGATGTGAGCTGGTATTTTGAATGGACGAATCATTGGTAGAGCTACCTGTTTCGCTACTGTCTTCTGTAATGGTTCCATGTGTTTCTGAAACAGAGGGGCGCAAAGCTGACAACTTCCCCTTTGCAACAGCATAGACTGTACAAAACTTCGGAATGGATTCTGCAATTTCCGAGGACACATTTCGGCGTCTATGTTTGCAACAAACATTACTTTGTTAGGATTGGAAAATAAATGTCAATCTCTACATGTTCCTTTTTCTTTTCGGTAACTGAATCAATCTCTTTGTCCCATTTAATTTAAATCGAATGTGGCAAGTTTGCAAAAAGACCACATGTACTAAAATAGTATCTCATCAATGATAGAAGCACTAGTTCTTGTTCTTCTTTTACCCTTTTCTGGTTACCAGAAAATTACAAAATGTTCCTACCTTGAAAACATGCCACGGGATGAAGCCCCTATAACAAGCTTGTTAACAGAGGACTCAGCAACTTCACTTGATATGGCCTTTACGACATCATCTGATTCGATTTGTACAATTGCTGCATCTACCTGCATTTGTGTCCCTAACAGTTAGCCCCTTAAACCATTTAATTCTTCCTTCAAGTAAAAAGCTCAAGCAGGAACAGCTAGTAACCTTTCTTTGAATACACATCTTTCTGTAAGGTAGAAGCTTTCGATCTGTTTGCCATTCTATTTCTTTCCTATACGCGGCTACTAGGTCTTCTCGCACTTCTGAAAGGCGCAATGATCCAACTGTGGAACAGGGGACAACAAACACAAGTCGCATTGAGAAAGGAGAAGATATTCCTAGGTATCGGAAAAGTGAAACTGAAAAATAGCCCAATAAATTTTTTCTTAAGTATCAAAAACTAACATATCAGAATATCAATTAACTTTGGGCTAGAATGTAAAGGTTTACGAGTGTGAAGGCACCAAACAAGAGAGGGCCAATACTAGCAACATAGAATCGTTTTCTTCTCATACTCAAGGTTAGATATCGAGAAATGAGAGGTTCTTTTACGACACAAATAAACCTCGAGAGGAAGATTGGAAGAGGCGTAAATTACCAGGTGTTGGAACTGCAGTTATCATAGGGCGAACAAATATCAACTTGAACAAAAACATGCCCTCTGGGATGAACTTCTCCAACGCCCAATCGACTACATATTTGCTTTTGCTATTTCCTTTAATAGCTATGTTGACAGTTATAGATGGGGGAGTAGGCAATCTAAGTAAGCCTCCTACTTCAGGTTTTTGAATTCTGGCCATTAGTCTACTAGTTTCCTTCAGAGCTTAACCATCTGTAAATTGGAAGAAAAAACAGGTGAAGTCGGATAGTCCTAGCGTATTAGTACAAGCAAAAAAATTGGATACAAGTTGAAGCAAATTGACCAGAGTTTACAACTTGGAAGCCTATTTTACAATCCTCAACAGAATATTCTGAATCCTCATAATCAGTACTTTCCTTCCACATAAGTATATGTCTTGGATTGGATGTATGCCACAGTGAAACAAGGCTTTACAATCCATCAAAAGGGAACACAAACAACCATTTCATCCAAACTAGAGAAACAGAATACGGGGAAAAAAACATCACGCTAAAAGCCGAGAGAGAGAGAGTGCCTATTTATGTAACCAATCAATAAACATCAAATTCTTCAGTTAGTTTGAATCCTTGGAATGTTATGCTTCAAACCCTAACAGCCTCTAGAAATGGTGATATAAGAAAGGGAATCACTTGGAATGTTATGCTTCAAACCCCAATAGTGAAATTCTTCAGTTAGTTTGAATCCTTGGAATGTTATGCTTCAAGCCCTAACAACCTCTAGAAATGGTGAGATAACAAAGGGAATCACTTTCTAACCAAATTTTACCATTTTTTGTGAGACTGAGTGAGCAAGGGGAAGAGTCACTCAAAAAGTTCTATTTTTTGACTTTTATTATCAAAATAGTTTATTTGGCTAGAAATCATTACTCTCTCTTTTCTTTTCTTATGCAGAACAGGCTCCGAACTAAAACTCGAGAGGCGGCTGCTTGACACTATTTCTAATTGACCCAGAAAGAAATCGGGAAGTTCATGAGAGCTAAAGCCGGCCACTAATTTTGTCTTTTTCTTGACTTTTCGGGGGCGAAAAGTCAGTGCCGGCATTATTCTCGTGAAATTCCTCCATCCAAAATACAAGGGGGCCGTAAAGAAAAAGACAAAATCAAGAGGATCCTGTACGCAAAAAGATAGTCTGTGAGTGTGTGTGTGTGTGTGTGAGAGAGAGAGAGAGAGAGAGAGAGAGGCAATTGACCCAGAAAGAAATCTTACTCAAAATTCAGAACACAATACACCATGTCCAGTTGTTCACGAAGCGTATATTATATGTACATACATACAGGAGAGAGAGAGAGAGAGAGAGAGAGAGAGAGAGAGAGAGAGAGAGAGATTTCCCAACACCAAAAAGCAAAATAATAACTTACTAGAGAAGCAAAATATCATAAACCCAAAACGATATACCAACAAAAATTGCAGAGAAAGACACCAAATCTAAGCAAAGCGCAGAATATACCCACAAGCAGCAGCAGCTTCAGCACATTACCCAAGATTTATCAATCGAAACTGGAGTTTTTCAGCGAAAAGCTGGGCAATTTTTTAGTAGAGAAAAAGAGTCAGATGCGCCTCAAAGTGTGAAACCTCGCAAAATACGGGATAATTTGATGCCAAGGACTGCCACAATTCACCACAGAACCTCTCACAATTTACCTATATTCTCGTTTTCCCTACCTGGGTCTATCAACTCCTCTCAATTGGCATGATTTTATGTTTGTACTGTATATATACAAGGGCAGGCGACTTCTCTGTTTCTTCCTCCGTCCAAAAAACGATACACAATTTTTAAACTCTGTGGCATTTTTTCTTCGCTTATATTTTTTGATCTATAATATTTTTTATGAGTTTAAAAATTTTGTATAATAAAACTAATCAAGAACTATCAAACAAGAAATATATTACATATTTTTTGAGATTCATATTAAAATATATGAAAAATTAAAATTAACACAGATATAAAATTAACATCTAATTTGAGACGAAGGGAGTAGCATTTTCTAAGAATTCTGTCCTTGTCAATTACGTTGTCACATTTTCTAAGAACTCTGTCCTTGTCAATTACGTTGTCCACATATGGAACAGAAGCCAATAGTTTAATTCAGTCAAATAGTAAATGTCTTACTTTTCTTATACTTAAGTGTTAAATCAATGGGCCAAGTTGGCGTATTTTCCCTTCTTTTCCAAATTTTATTTAGTGTTGTGTTATTTTGTTGGGAAAATCACCTATAAGAGGTGGGAAAGAGAAAAAAATTACCGTTCAATGGTGTTAAGTTTTGAAATCACCAACTGGGCAAACTATAATAGGAGGAACCAATAGTACATGGTAACCATTACATGTCTGGTCCCCTGGTGAACGATACGTTCATGGTGTTGAGAATTAGTTGAAGTGTACGTAAATTGACCTAAACACTTGGTTATAAAAAAAAGATAATGCTAAATCGACGACACATTATGATAGTACCACTAAATTTTATGTTTTTTTTACTATTATGCCATTATTAGTTTAAGAGAGACTCTTCCTAATCTACACCACTCCTCACATCACCATGTTCATTGACTAATAAAGAAAATGACTCCATTTTTCTCTTATCCTCCCCCGTTTGTCTCCCCTTCTTGAAGAGAGGGACCCATTTTGTTGTTGTTTTTTCATAACCCCTATATGATTTCCTGCCAATTCACAACCCATGATCACCTCTCCCTACACACCAATCTGTAGTACGGACAGCAAGACAAAGAGCAATGATCATAGATTTTCTTTATTGTATAAGGGATATGAAAAAAGCAAAAATAGTATCCACTTTTCCATCTCTCTTTCTTCCCCCATTGTTGATGTTGGCAAACTTGAATCGATCGCCCCATTTTCAAAATGAGTAAAGAAATTCGTGAGATGAGTATGGTGGGCCAAGTTTCTCGATTTGAAGCTAATGGCAGCAATCACTAAAATCATGGACACAAGGGAAAGAAAGAAGTTCTTGAAAAGTGAAGACGGAGAGAGGGGGAAGAGAAACGGGAGAAGAGTAAAGGGTAAGATTGTAAGACTACTATACCAAAATTAGTCATGGTATTAAAAGACACTATCCTGGCGTTATCATTAGCCATAAAAAAAATATTAATTGTCCAAATCATTTTATTCTTACTTTGGGATGCAAGTTCAATAAATACGAGAAATAAGTACATTAAATTATGAAAGTAAGTTCATTTAATACACAGGAAAAGTCTAAAGATGGTCACTCCAAATGAACTCATCATAGAAAGATTACTCTCTGTATCAAAGATGTGCATGTTTTTTGCAGTGCAAGTCATACAAAAATAAAATACAAGCTAGTTTATAAAATTATGAGAGCAAATTCATCTAATACAAAAGACAAGTCCAAAAATGAACACCCAAAATGAGCATGTGAAATGATTACTTTGTACAAGGCTTTTGGGGTGAAGTCTCATGAAATAAAATAAAGTTACAAAGGCTTTGTTTGGTTGAAATTTTAGTTTAGTTTAGTTTTGGTAGTGGATGGAGAGAGAAGTAGAGTAATGATTGAAGATATGGGTAATGATTGGAGAGAGATAGAGAGAGATGAGAAATTAATAATTGGAGAAATAGGGTAATGATTGAAGAAAAAAATAGGATAATAATTGAAAATTAATCTAAAACTAAAAATAAAAAGTTAACCGAACAAAGCCAAAAACAAGTCAATCTAGCACAAAAATAGACACCCAAAGTGAGCCCCATTTAACGATTACTTTTTAAGAGATGTGCATGAATTTTATGTGCATGCTTTTGGGGTCAAAGTCTGACAAACAAAATTTTTTTACTTGCTCTTGTAATTTCATGTACTTGTTTATTTTGTTAAAATTACACTCCAAAAAAGTCCGGGGTATAAGAGCAAAAAGGTCTGGCGTACACCATGTATTGGTCATTATTATACTTTTTACTGTACTTTGAAAATTTTAGAACTTGAGACCACTAAACCGATAATTTTTCTTGTTTCATTTGTGATTGTCCCTTTCCGGTATCCACCAAAAGTTGCCCTACAACTTCCCTATGAAAAAACAAAAAATTGCTTTTAGGAGGCTTGTTTAAGTGACTGTTTTAGTGTTTTACTAGTAGTTATTTTCGATATATTTGCAATAGTAGATTTATTATAATTATTTCAGGTGAGATTTCTTCATGTAATTCGTTAAAGATGAATATGACAACCCCACATAATTCGGGAATGGCTATTTTTTTTTGAATGGCGAAAAATAATTTTATTAATCTTTAAACAATGTACAATAGACTAACAAGACAAGAAAAATGACATCATATCCCTAAGAACAATCATATGACCTAATCCGAGACTCAATCATTTTTTTTTTTTTGAACTGTCGAGACTCAATCCATTGATCAGCAAGATGCCAATCAAAGAAAACTCATTGGAACAAATCCAAACTCCCAATAGGCCTAAAAGACTAAATAAAATAGGACAAGCTCAAACAGTTAAGATTCAATGGCTATTTGCAATTGTATATTTAAAAATATAATCACCAAATGAAACCTACGCTGTTGACCATAATAACTTAGAGACTAATAAGAAGCTAGATAAGACTTATTTTAAACTTTTTTGGGTTAGGTACGTTGGTTTCACATGTCAACAACCTTTTAGGTAGAAATAATAAGGGGTGGTTTGGAAAGACATAGTTGTGTGGGGACATCTTTTTATTCTCAGGCAAGGTAGTAATATTTTGAACAGCCTAAGCCAAGATAATTTGAGCTCTCAAAGTGTTCCTACTTCTTACCCCTTTTTTTCACTCAAACTTGAGTTTGAGTACTGGCTTTCTTCGGTTAACCGTTTAATTTTAGTTTTAGTTTTGTTTTCAATCATTATCCTATTTCTTTTTCCAATTATTATCCTATTTTTTCAATTATTACTTTCTCATCTCTTTTCAATCATTACCCCCTATCTTTAATCATTACTCTATTTCTCTCTCCACTCACTACCAAAACTAAACTAAACTCCCAACCAAGCACAACGACGTAAAACTTCTCAAAATCCACTTCACTCTTTTACCCATATTCGAAATTTTACTCAAGTTAAGGGAGTCTCAAATCTTTTACTCAAAAATTTCAAGGTTATTTCTCCCCACCCAAAATTGTGATAATACCATTAATGAAATTTTTACTCAAATTTGTCCATGTCCCCTATAGAAATTTGTATAATTTGGATTGTCTGCTTACATGGGACCCAACATTGCAATTTGCAAAGGAGTGAACCAAAGAGAACATAATCAAAATTGATAGCTGTAGAATCTCTCAAAATTTAGTCAATGATCGGGATGACATGTACATGTAGACTTTCAAATTTAATTTATTGGATGGTCTTGAAATATTGTCACGTAATACCTCCGGCCAACACAATACGTTCTCTACCACACATTCGCGGATTAATTGCTCCGATGCTCTATGGCATGTTTGGGCA
Source organism: Rhododendron kiyosumense (assembly GCA_019656275.1). Lineage (NCBI taxonomy): Eukaryota > Viridiplantae > Streptophyta > Magnoliopsida > Ericales > Ericaceae > Rhododendron > Rhododendron kiyosumense. The sequence continues at coordinate 44,529 of BPLS01000220.1, read as the reverse complement.
TATTTTCTAGGATATCCTCTCTACAGTGCATTAAAAAATGAGACCAGGTCAAATCAGTTTCTTCTTGAACCTTCCGATTTTCAACAGTTACGACTTAAGCGTAAGCCTACTCTATTTTTTACTACTGGGTCTGGGTGTATTCTTATCTTTTTCAAAGAGAGAAGAAGAAAAAGAACTTCATTCATACTGTTGATAATACATTCCCACAAAGTTAAGTCAACAAAGAAAAGAGAATGCACGAAAGGAAGCATAAAACAAAAGATTACAAACGATCTTCCAACGTTATGCCATTAGCTTATTATAGATTATATTACTGAGGTAGTGATAACGCCAAAATCGTTTTTGTTAGTATCAAAATTTTAGCGCACAAAAAGGCTTGCACCATGTGTGCAAGGTACAAGCTGTCATTTACGGGTTAAGATTTTGGCACTAATTAAAGCAGTTATAGCATTATCGATCAATTCCATGGAGTAAAGAACTAATTTGTTTATTGTACTTTGTAATTCTATTCTTGTAAAAATTAAATCACCACAATTAAACACGTTACCCAATTATGTATTGTGATCGCGAAGGACAAATACTTTAGCACGAAAGAATTTAGAACTCTGAATCCATGACCGAATCAAACGGAAGCAAATCTTTTGGATGATCGTAGGAGGAAAATTTATAAAAAAAAAAAAAAAACTTACAAAGTACCTCATGCAGATCGCCACGATGCTTGAATCAAAGTGCTTGTTTTTGCAAGCACCAAAAGTCACACACGTCTCTACAAAATACAAATACGCGGAAAGTACTTGAATTGAACAAGGGAAACTCTTTTTCCGAAATAGCGTGACTATTAGAGTCGAGCATATACTTAAGCGAACCAAATAGGGTTTATGAGGAAAATATCTATATGTATATATGTTTAAGGTGAACGCATAAGTATGTTTTATTTTCATATGTTTTCATTGTATTATACTAGTAGCTGAGATAAAGCTTGAATATATCTCAATTAATTACTCATGAAGATCATAACAATCTACAAGTTTATCATCTTAATCCTCCCCTAGTCATAAGAGACGTAATTAAGTATAATAATAACCCAAAAACTCTATGCCCATGTGGACGCACCCCATTGGCCCATAAAAACATAGTATATAGTAATACTATGTGGAAATCTTGGAGAAGATTTTGTTCATTTGAAGCCAAACAGCCTCTACAAAAGAACTCCTCTCAAGTTAGAAGTTTTAAGTCCGTACAAACCAAGAGAAAATAGGTCTCTCTTTTTCTTTTCTTTTCTTTTTTTTTCTTTTTTTCTTTTGACGGTAGAAAATAGAATCATCCCATTTGTATAGAACAAAAAAAAAAAAAAAAAACAGATTACTGCAAAATAAAATCAAAACAACAAAATAGAACGTAAAAAACAAGTCAAAGCCGCAAGATATCAGCTCCGGTGTCGAACCCATCAATCCGCTAATGAAGGTGGGTGGAAAAATCATGGTTTGCACCATACATGTTCGGAACCTTAGACAATACAGTGTGTTTGAGCAAGACTGTAATTTTTTTACTATAAAAATGCGTTTAACTTTTGTTTCCAGATCTTTCCATCAATTTTGGACTTCGGGAGGTAGATATAAGTTTTGGCTCTTAAATCCCATCGGTTTAAGGCAGCGGGTTTTTGTACCTCTCGACAGCGATGGTTAAAGCATCTCCAGCGGATCCAGCGATGATCCCTAGACGACTAGACCTGCAGGGAACGACTAAGGCTAAGATAGAAGGAGGACAACCATTGATAATCGCCTCTGCATCAGATTGAATAACAACCACCTAGTGAAGATCAAGTGTTGGGTTATGGTAATTGACTAATTGTTGATTAATAGCCAAATGGAAAGTTAAAAGGACAAACCAACTACATCATAATCATCAATCACTATTTAGAGTTCAGTACTCCTCTCGGGGGACCACCATCCCTATCTGATGTAACACGGTAAGGCTCAAATATGAATTTTCAGAACCCGTTGATTGGAATTTTCCCTGCGATTCAACGGTTATTTGTAACGTTATCTCATATGGAATAGATTTCATGTGTGTGCAGGTCCAACTTCATGTTAGAAGAAGAGCGTTACAAATAACTGTTCGTTGTATTAAAATATTTATCGATTGATTGGGCTTTCCGCTGTTCAAATGCGCTATATCTTTGCTTGCATCTGTTAATTATTAAGGAAATGAGAAATATCAAATGTGTACATAATAACCATTAAACATCGCTCATTTTCGGCTTAACTTTCTCGAAGATTGAATCCATACTACAATTGTGTTCATGTTAATTTCCGTTTATATTTTTTACACTTTCTCATGACAAATTCAAGATTCGATAATAATATATTTAGCGTACAAAATCGATGAAATGGAATATGCCCTAGAACCCGGAAAAAAAAGAAGAGAATATGCCTTAGAAATTGACCGAACTAAGAATATCTTGTCATAGAGGACGCCATGGAGTGTCTTTTCCCGACTGCCCATTCGATAGACCTGATACGGATACGACATCGTGATCATAATAGCATTGCAATTATCGATTAAAACTTTAAAGAACAAAGAAAAGCCATGATTATCAAATTTTTTTAATTAATCTGTCGTGTGATTAGTATCTCATGTCACTGATAGGGAAAAGGAGGACATTTTTTTGCACGCATGTGTAAAATATTTTAGTTTGTATCCATTTTGATATGCCGTGGTAGAACCGTAGAACCAATCTGGAATTGCAAATGCCATATATTAAGCTAAGTTCCGCGAATGGCTTTTTGGACTTTTTGTCGTTTTGTCCTCATTCAAATTTTTGTTCGTGTTTGTTCGTTTTGTGACAAATTTTTTACCCTATTAATTTGTCTCGACGAGAGGAATCAGAAAAGAAGAGATGATTTCATCCAGTGCTACTAGTAATTTGCACTTTTTTAGCCCTACTGATTCGTCTCATCTCGACAAATCTTTTTGTAGGTTATTGATTCGTCTCGATAAACTTTTTTTTTTCTGGTTGCAAATTAAGTTTGTAGGCGATCAAGTAATTGTACAAAATCTACCAATCCAAAGACACCATTAATTTGCTCTCTGAGGCA
>BPLS01000220.1:0-21282 GCA_019656275.1 Rhododendron kiyosumense | reverse complement strand
AGCTATGTAGTTAAATGAGGCAGCCAACAAGCAGAGAGAGAGAGAGAGAGAGAGAGAGAGAGAGGCATCTATATTACCATAAGTATAAGGCATGAGGGCAGTCCTTAACCAATATAAGATGAAGGAAACCATCTGAAAGGTGTGCATCAGCCACCAAACCATCAGGTGCCCTTTCATTTCGGCATGAGATTACAGCAGCACCAATGCTAAGAAAACGGCCTTTTGATTTCAACCATCTTGATCCTTCTGCGTTATGTGCCGGCATGAGATGACTTGTTGATGTGCAGACATTACAATTGACACAGCAAGGTTTTCTTTCAGATTTTTTAGGTAGGCCCCATAAAGCTCTTTTTCTACTACCGCGAAGAACTTCCTCTGAAGCTGAACTACTTTCTTCTGATTTAACTTCAAGGTAGGCTATTTCCGCTTCATATGATCTGAAACAGGAAAAGAAATGGTGTGAAATGAAAAGATGGAACAATTCGCTTATTTTAGCATGCACAACATTCAATCAGTATAAGATTAGATTGTTAACTACCAACTCATCCAAAAGCTTAAGTTGTTAGAGAGAGAGAACTTCATTATTTATATCCTTAGCAAGCCCCCTCACTTGTAGCCACGCTCTCCTACATAAGCGGGCCCAACACATGCAAGCATTTAATTATTAGGTTGACGGTAAGATTCAAACACAGGATCTATCGCCTGCTCTAGTACCTACATCAGGTAGAGGTAAGGTTCAACACATGCAAGCATTTAGATTGTTTACCACCAACTCATCCAAAAGATTAAGCTCTTAGAGAGAGTGATAACTTCATTATTTAAGGGAAAAAATCATTAAATTGAGGTGTAAGTGTTGGGTGGTCTATGCACACTAGGATAAATGCTCTTCACAGCAAGAGCATGCTTTTGCTCTGGTGGTGAAAATATTGATCCAAATTGACAAAGAATGCACATATTATCAATTGGCCTTTGATGTTCCAACACACTAATATGTATAAAACAATTGAAACGGAACACCATACCTTCATTCAATCTCATTACCTGTTTCTATCATCAGAATTACCAAATTAAAATCTATGCACAAAAAACTCCACCAGTCCACCTTATAGAACTAATCCAATAAGCCTGAGGCTGAAAGCAATGGAATGATACCAATATTTTATTTTCAACACATGACATGTGAATTATTGACTGTCGTAGTTCCCTCATCATTAAACCAAAAGAAAATTTGGTCTACATAGAGAGATACCTATGTCTCAAAAACACCATGGTTCCTGCATAATCGTATCTCTTTGGACCCATCCAGCGATACTTCTCACTCTCCCTAATGACATCTCCATAAAATCCGTACCTGATAAGATTGAGAAGATCGATTAATAACAAGAAATTAATCCTAAAGAACAGTAAATCAAATTCCACGAGAACTCTAGGACCTATTTATTTACCCTATATACGAACCTCTGTAGGGCATGCAAACCATAAAACTATGATCAAGGCAAACTAACCCAAAGAACAACGAAAGAAAAGAAAAAAACTGCAACATTTCTTCTCCATGACAAGGACAGAAAAAGACCTTGAGTATTTATTTATCATTAGTTGTTGAATCGAATGATCCAGTTAAGCCGCATTGAACATAACTCTCTACACAGTTCAAAGTCAAATTAAATATCATATGACATGAGTAAAAGCATAATACAATGATGCAAACAGGCTCCAACTGTGAAGCGAAGTCCCACATCGCCTAGGTACCAAAGTGATAAGAAGTACATAAGCGTGAGGGGACCATAACTTCAATAGCTAGCTTTTGGGATTGAGTTCTACCAAGACCGTGTAACATGGTATCAGACTAGGTACCAGAGATGGGTAGGGTGTGGGTCTTTGGCCTGGACGCGGTAGGTGTTGCCAAATGAGCACGTTGCGCGTGAGGAAGGGTGTGAAGTGAAGTCCCACATCGCCTGTGTACCAAAGTAATATGAAGTATCTAAGCATGAGTGCACCCTCACTTCAATAGCTTGCTTTTGGGGTTGAGTTCTACCCAACCATGTAACACAAACAAATGCACAAAGAAAGACAAAGATGAAAGAGCCGGTGGTTGGGTGGAGGGCTAAGGACATAAAGAATAGGTGCAGCGACATTTTTCAGTCAAATTATGAAGTTATACGGAAGTCATTGACCGAAGAGTCAGAACTATTAAGGATCAAAGAAACAAGGTTGGATGGACAGCAATACAGTACAATTATTGAATGGACAGTTTTATTTTTAACTTCATCATGTTGTGTTGTAATTTGGTTCTTTCTGTTGTTTTTTTTAATTTGGTTCTTTCTGTTGTTTTTTTTAATATGAAAACCTTGTATATGCGTACAAATATAATGCACATTAAATTTGGTTCTTTCCGTAAATTCTATTATGTGCATTTTCAAAATTATGCAGGGTTAAGGACAAGACTAACAAATTACTAGACTGAACCGGAAGAGTAGGTTTGCAGCTAAATTTGAACCCTTCACAGAACCACATAGAGCAAATAGACTACAGTATATGAGATGATAAGAAAGAGAGATAAAGTGCAGGTCAGACATAATGGAAAATTATACCATCATCTTATGCTATGAAAACTTCAGTTTAGTTACCGTAGCAGTGTGCAGCACGCCTTGGACATGCCACGTGGCTTGTGTTATTTTTTACTTTAGTTCTTTGCTGTACACGTTGGGGACATGGCTCTAAACATGTCTTGTGTCCAGCCACATCCAGGACCCAGCCAAATTAAAATACAGAACAAATGCACACACATCAACACTTAAAAAAACAAAAGTTAAAAACAAAAACTTGTAACGATTAATATCGTAATTGGTAAGACATTAACCTGTGTTAGCTTTGGGTCTCTAGAACCAACCCCTCTCTCTGCGCACGGTCTCAAACAAGTTTTCTCCGCAATTATTACTCTCATTTCTCTATCTATCCCCACTCATTACCTCAAAACCTCCCTCAAAACCCAAACCAAACAAAGCCTTTTCTAAGTATATCCTGAAGTAAAATGACATATATTACCCAGAAAAAGTAGCTGCATAGCGTATACAAGGTTCTTCCTTCGATGTTGATGTTGTTTTCCATCTTACAACTTGAGCTATATCAAGGCGCACCCTTTTGCCAAGGACAATATGTAATGCTGATGTTACAGGATCTCGAGTTCCAGTGGTACTACAAATAAGAAAGAAAATGCAAGCTAAGCCTTGAAAAAAGATTTGTGTAATACGAGAATGTAAAGTAATAAAGTCATCACTAGCCGCTAGGCACAAAGAACTTGGTGCTGACAAGAACAGTTTATACAAGTTCAGCAGAGAACAGCTTACAAATCACTGAATACACTTGTCTCAAAAAACAGAGAAAATAGAACACAAGGCAACGGGAGAAAATACCAGATTACAACGGCATCAGTTGAACCGGCAGGAATAACACCAAATCTAAACCATTCGTTCGGGAGAGAAAACGAAGGACCGTGGTCTGCTTGAAGCAACAAGCAATAATCAGAAAAAAGACCAACAATATCAACATTCCGGTTTAAAATACTATTTACACAGCTATCATATGGGTATACGAAACAGACCTGTATTGCAGCAACCTTCTTCTGTTCCTGTACCACATATGCCCATGATAAGCAGACAGTTACAAAATCAGAAAATAGAAAGGTTTGTTTTATTGTACATACTGAATTTTGGTGATCTTGAATCATCGAGACTTGCACATGGGAGAAGAGGAGAAGTATCTTCAATATGATCAGAAGCCTTGGCAACAGTTTTATTTGATTCATGAAGCATGATACAATCATCTTTCTCACCGGAATGCAAGAAATCTGTTGGAGTAGGTGGGTAAGAAGCTTTAAGCTTTGAAGAGAGAAGTCCGTTAAGGATCTCATTGAAAAGACCATCACCACCCTAGAACCGAAAATTTTCAAACAGGCATAGAAACTGGAAATCAGTTGGAAAAACAAAGTGGAACTTATATTTCTGGAATTACAAAATAGATGAACCATCAAACAAAACTTATGCTAAATGGGCGAAAATTGAACAATGCGAAAAAGAGGCATTCTACACTCTGCTACAGAAGGCATTCAATGCCGAAACTTAGATGGTCACCCACTTTATGAGAAAACATCTTCTTTGGCTGCAAAAAAGAGAATACAAAAAAAAATTGGGGGCATCTTTTAAAAAGGCCAGGAACACAAGTGTATGTTTCTCACAGGAGCGTACTAAAAAGGAGGAGGGGGTGTTGAGAGTTGTGAACTATGATGATGATAAAAATGAGGACTGGAAAATTAGAGAAACATGCAAAAGCTGTGTCAGGACAATTCTCACACAACGCACATGCATTTGCATGCATTCCCACACCAATTAGAGTGGGGATTGTGGGAGGTACCATGCAGACACCTAGTCATCAATATCAAAGAACAGGAAATATCCTACCAAAAGACTTCTTCATCTAACCAAAACTAAAGTCTAAGATTGCTCCTCCTCAAGAAACTTTTGGAGAACAAATTCTTACGTCTCATCATATGCACTTTAGGTACCTTTGTTGTGTTATCTCATGGAAAACATCGAACATGTAAAGCAAGAAAGCATTGCAAGTGTAAAAGATTTGGTGGCAAGTTTTGAATTTTTTTCTGAAGTTCCCAAGCAACCATTGCATAGCTGGAAGAATCACAAGATTCACCACCAACAATAAAGAAACACAAATTCCACCGAAGAATGTTCAGGAATTTCCATAAGACTCACTCAAGAGGATCCAGGATTTATCAAAACAAGAAAATGTAGTGTTAAAAATTCAATAAGTTTGTAATAGATAAATGTGAAGGAATCTCATTGCTTACAACAGCTATGACACCATCGTATACGTTTAGATCCTCATTCGTAATCGATGACATCACATCAAATGCCTGTCCTGCCCTTTGTGTCACCATCACCTAATGAACAAGTTGAAAATGAATATGAGGTTAACACAATCAGTGATATAGGCTTAATTCTATGTGTATTGAACTTGTAATTTCCGATCACCCATGGTGGTAACAGTCCAAACTTATCACAATCTAAATAACTAGACTGAATACATAGCATGTTATGTTTATCCCAGTGGACGGACTGTTGAGCAATGTGGCTGTCAAAGAGTACTGGTCAGTTTTCCCCACATGAGAAGACCGAGGATAAGAAAGAGACTCAACTGCACAATGTGAAGTCAACAACCATCTAATCCGAAGATTACGTTAAAAGGGGTGACTGTACATATATACCTATTGTACAGAAGAAAACAAGACTTTACACCTAGGACTAGTATTTTGTATTATAGCAACTGAGGCAAAAAATGTTACACTGTCTGGATTATCCACTTAGGTAACATACTTTTGAGCCAATGAGAGAGCTTGAACCTGAAAGATTTCCAAAAATCACAGGAATTACAACACTGAATTTTAATCACTTACTTTTTTTCCTCACATGAAATATCCAATCTTTTGATCTTTAAGATCTTGTAAAATTAAAAGCGCATTTTTACCCTGCGATTTGGATCTACACAAAGAAATTTGTATCAGTCTGCAAGTATCAACTTATGATTGACTGGCAAAATCCTGGTTTTCAATGATTCCATTGTTATTTCCTCGTCAAAAAACTAATCCTCTTTTCCTGGCTCTTAATAGTTCATTACATAGTTCCATATAATTACTCCCAAAATTTGAACCTCAAGTTGAATTTTGGAACTTAGACCTAACAATTTTTAGCCGCACTACAATTAAAGACCAAGAACTCCACATTAGATAAGTTGATAAAGTATAGTCTTCAGGCATAGATTCCTGGAGGAGAACCATTTTGCACAAGCAACCACACACACACACACACAGCGAGCAGAATATATGAAGCAATTCCATCTGCGTGATATCACACTAATTTCAAGGGAGAAAGAAGAAGTTCAAGAACGAGTTTCAAGAACTGCAGAAAAATCCATAACTGTGTCAAATGCATATTAGAAGTTTACCTTTGTCTTTATTTTAGCACGGGAAAATATAGGAGCCACGGCTTCCCAAGTTCTACATCCATTTCCTTTCCCACTCTTTGGATGAACAAAAACCTAGTCACACAAATAAAGTCTGAAAAAAATGTGATACTGGTATATTTCTGTTTTCGCAACCAAATAGATCATAAACAAATCCAAGAAACTGCAAACAGAAAATACAACCACTCATGGGGCATACCAGAAGACTCTTCGGTCGTCCGGTCACCATGTTGAGATAAGCAGTGATCCGATTAAAACAAAGATGGCATGTATCCATATCCTTGTGGCCAAATGTGTACACACATGGGGCCCAAAGAGACGGCTGATTCTTTGACCTATGGACCCCGTGCACTGTGAAGCGGTACATCTGCAGCAATTAATCGAAATTCATATACCTGTGAACGCAATCATACGCATGACCAAAATGGAATAAAAACTGTCAATCTTTAATAAATGAGATTGGTTATGACCTCAGATGCATGACCCAAAAGACATCCTCTAGCATTTCCAAGAATTGATTCATGAACCAAACCCCAGTCTATGAACTCAACAGCATATACATCAGAAAACTTTATTGCAGTTTCACTCTTCGAGGCAAGTTTTATGCCCAGACAAGGTGATTCTTCTTGCTCCTAGCACACAAACAAAAGGAAAACATAACATAAGAGGTCTATTAATCACAACACAAGGAAACAACCCCTAATATCAGATTCAGAATGCATAAACAAATGATTAGAAAATATTAAAAGGTTCTAAACATACGACAAGACGAAGCAAATTATAAACTAAAACTCTACACGAAATACTTCTCCTACAAAATCAGCTTGCCCAACTCGTGTAAAAGTAAAATCATCTTGAACATTCTCTGAACTGGTTTGAAACAATTCGGATTGAACAACTTGCAGGTAAGTACAAAACATTACAACACAAACATATATTTTGGCATCTCCCATTTTGCAGCATTTCTTTGGGATGAAAACAAGTGCTTTGTCAAGATCCAATTGTTTGCTCAAATTAACTCAACGTAGCCTTTGTGACCCTCTGAATGTCTAGCTAAACAAATCACATTTTTGCAATTATATCCAACAAATTTTATGCCATTTCGGCTTTGTTTCAGGAAAGTCAACCTACATGATTTCATTCCTCAAAAAACCAAAATCCTATTCTTGGTATCCGAACCAGCTTACATGCACCCCAACTAATCCCATGTATTTTCTCCAGTTCATGATCACATATTAAAATGATGGGGAAGCCAATCGCAAAGCAAACACCAAAATTTGATATTTCATTCCATCAAAGCACAATTTACCTGTGTGTGTGTGTGTGTGTGAGAGAGAGAGAGAGAGAGAGAGAGAGAGAGAGAGAGGGAAAAGAGAAGAGAACTTACTTTACAAATGGATTCAACCAAATTCCAAGACAACCCATCTGAATTGATGGTGAGAACAACTTCTCCGACATGGTCCAAGAAGAGATTCGAAGTCAAAACTGGGTTTTCCCCATTAATTTGTACATCTGGGAGAGATTTATTATCACCTCCGGAGAAATCTCCGTTTCTCTCCATTGACCCTTGAACAAAAATGGAGAAACAAATGTCTCCCCCAATCCGATTTTACGAAAGAATTACGTCGAGAAATTTGATTTATGGGGGATCTAACCACCAGTTGCAGACTTGTTGACCGTCCAATCGAGGCCCGAGGAGGCCTAATTACCAGCAACTGTTAGACCATTGTTTAGGAGGAGAGCCTGGAGGTTGGTGGCTCAAGTCAAAATGCTCATTTGAGAGGCAATTTCCTTCTGGGAGTAGTATGGTAATATTATTTCAAAGAATCGGGCTCTATACAGTCTTTGCGTTGAACCGGAGAGAATTATACATGTCATTTTAATCGTTCAAAAGTATTTTTAATGGTCCATATCAAATAGATTTTTTTAGTATATGAATAATTCAATACAAAGATGAGACGAAACGACATAAACCTCTATAGAGTTGGACTATAAAAAAACCGAGTTGTATTTCAAAATACAACCGACCTTTCATCTAAATTACTCATACACACCCAGCATTCGATAAATGTCAATTGAACACCACCTATAGACTATAGTATTTAAGAACTCATCCATGTTCCCTTCGTCCAAAAACAGATGGAATTTTGCGACCTGGCCTTTTCTTGCATACCTGGAGGCATTACGTGACGTGGCCTTTGGGAAGGAAAACTTGCTCCTAAAAAACAAGGGGCACCCTAAAAACAAGTACTTTTGTAGGACAAAGATGGTTGACCACCCACCACGGTATATTTTTCAATTTTATATCTTCTTCTTTCTTATTTGAACGGCGGACTTTGCCCTTGAACTGTCCTTTTTGTATATGCACGCACAAGCATATTTTCACCCTTTTTTTCGAAAATGACGTGCATTAAAAGAAAATTAGGAGTTTCATCTCTTGTTACTTTATCTCAAATTATAAAGAGTTTCATCTCTGGATACTGGGTAGTGGATACTTTACCCTTTTGAATCGCTAATTACAAAAATAAAATACACATCTTGTATTTTACTATTTTTGATTAATTCATCATTGGTTAGAGAGTCTGCACACTAGTTTGCTTTGCAGACTTGCAGTAGATGTGATGATTAATCACCCTTTTAAGACACAGCCCTTGTTCGGTTTGGGGTTTGGAAAAATTTTTCCAAACCCAAATCTACTCATTACTTATAATTTTAATTATTATTTTCATTTCTCTCTCCACTCATTACCCCTATATCCAATCATTAATCTTATTTCTCTTTCTATCTCTCTCCACTTATTACCTATATCCCCAATTATTACCATATTTTCACTTTTCACTCATTACCCAAAAATCAAACCCAAAAATTTTCTAAACCCACAACCGAACAAAGTATGAAAATGGTTTACAATGGTTTGTCAAATTTAATGAATTTTTTTTGTACGTTCACCTATATAATAACGGGAAAGTCTACAATACATACCCCTTAAAAGGGTGTACCATATGCATCTATTTTATGGTTCATTCATAACATTTTAGCATGTTTCGTAACTTTTATTCTAGTTTTCATAACTTTTCAGCAGTACGATTCGTAACATTTTCATTATGATTCATAACATTTTAGTGTATCTCATAATCTTTATACAATTCGTAACTTTTTAGCAATACGATTCGTAACATTTTCTCTATAATTCATAATATTTTGGGGGTGCATATGATACACACCCAAATAAAGGGTGTGTATTGTAATCTTTCCCATATATAACAGGTCTACTATAGTAGAGCCTTGGACGTTGGCAAAAGATGCTGCTCATTTTGGGAGGCAGTTTGGATTAAGAGCATCTCCAATCCATATCCATTTGGGCACCAAAACTCCATTTTAGGGAATCCATGCCCTCTAACCCATCTCCATTTGGGGTATCCATTTTGGTGATTCAATTCTCATTCACCATATTTGGAAGATTATCTCCCAAATGGAGACTCATCTCCATTTCTCTCATTCACTAATATTCTATTTAACTTTTTTGCTAGAATTTCGTCAATTACATGTAACTTTTACATTACGCATCCTTTTTTCAAAATACTTAGGTAAAAGTGAAATTTTTTTACTTTTTTTTATTCAACTCGTCGAGATGAATCAATAACCCAAAAAAATTTGACGCAAAACTAACAAATGGGAAAAAAATTCAAATAAGGACAAAATTCTCAAATTAAGTTTAAGTTAAGGCCAAAAGAATGCAACCTAAGTATATGTAAATGCATTTTGAAATAACATCAAATGTAAATTCAAACCATTTGAACTCTTAATATTATTTTTTCTCATTTATACTATCCTATCATTGTATTGGTTTAAATGATGAGTTGAGATGAGAAAAAAACTTGAATCTAATGAAAGGAAGGGGAAAAAAAATTGAACAATAAATGGAGAAAGAATTTGGAGAAGTTTTGAAGGTGAAAAATAGAGAATTGAGTTGGAGTTGTTGATTCTCCAAAATTACTTTTTGAATAGAATATATTTTGTTGAGTCTCCAAAATGGAGAAAGAGTGAGAGATGGTTAGAGATGCTCTAAGGGATTATTTTAAAATACCACCTTTGACCCTCAACTTTAAGTAAATGTCAATTAAACACCTATGGTATCTAAAAACTCATGAATATTTCCAGAGTCAACTTCTATCTAGAAGCAGATGAAATATGTGACTTGACCATTAATATTCCCTGGCTTCTTGCTTTCCTGGATATTACATTACAGTACGTTGTAGTGACATGGCCTTTGGCTTTGGGAGGGAAATTTAGCGCCTAAAAAACATGGGCTCCAAAAATACAAATGACTCTTGATGGTCAAAGATGAGAATCGTGAATTGTGAAATAAATTTTCCAAAAATAAAAATAATAATGGGTTCCTAACGTTTTTTTTTATATCTGAAATGAGTACTTGACGTTACGAGTCAAGTTAACATCTTATCGGAAGCATCGCGTATACAAGGGTGGTAATCGTGAATTGTGAAATAAACTTTCCAAAAGATACAGTTTTTTTTTTTTTTTTGATTGGCAAATAAAGATACTCCGTAAGGTTTATTGCAGTGTTATTCTTGCATTATTATTCAAAATCACCTAGATTTGTTGTGGGTTGAGTTCTTCCCCGATAACTCTCCCGGATGGTTCAATATTTTTTCACAGTGCAGGAGTATCTTCCACGAAAGAAGTTACTGAAGACGATCAAGAGTGAAATTCAAACACCGCAACCATACTTTTTGTCCCACAAAGAGATCGTAGTCCAAGAGAGGAGAAGGTGACACAAATCGTTTGATCTCGAGTGGTTAATAATTTCTTTAGCTATTACTCTTTTGATTCTTTCATTAATAGCATCATGTTTCAAGGGAGATGTGAATCACTTAGTCGTCACTGCTTGCAGATTGTCGACCATCATCAAATTCAATTGAACTTATGGTTGTTTGCAGAATGACGAAAAACGATTCATATAGTCCACCTCTATTGATTGAAACAAAGACTTCACAATAGCACACTTTGTTCATACGAATATCTGTATAGCAACATAAGTTTCGTCTTGATCGTTTGAGAGAGAGAGAGAGAGAGAGTACAATCAAAGTTCAGCACCGGAGTGAACTTGATAGGTAAAAATAGAGATCCCCAAACTATCTATTCCAATAATGATACATATCCGCATCAAAAACAAATTTGATAAAGGGACCTCATGCTATTATTGATATTTGAAACTGCAGAGGCAGTCATAATATCAGGGAAGCACAGTAAACACTTCAACGTCGGCCATTTCTGGGCTTCTCACGGAGTATTGAAACGTCCACCCATGGCAAGCGCCTGCATGCACGCCGTTTTTGTTTACCGCAAAAACAGCTCCAACAAAATCAGGATACTTTCTGGCAATTCGCGATATAGCATCTTCGGCAGCAAGCTTGGGCTCCATTCCCAGCCTCATACTCTCCACAACTTGGTAACTGAAAGCAAATCCGTATAATAAGTCAGATACCAGAAGGATTCTGAGCTGTTAATCAATACACCACAAAGATATTTCTGTATTAGTGTTACTCTCCATGACATGATAATTGAAAATGACTTTCCGAAGCACCCAAAGAAAAGGATAACTGAAAATAAAGTCCATAGTACAAGTCAGATGAAGAACACAATTTGAGCTGGTAATACCCAGCCTGACTTGGAGCCCAAACCTTTGCATAGTAGTAGCATATTTGCAAGCCGTAATTGAGGGCAAACTAGGCAAAGAACAACCTGCAGTGGAATTCTACATCCAATCTATCTTAAAAGGTCACTAATTTTGGACATCCGCATAACAGCCGGGCATTACTGTTGCAATACGAAGAACTCCAACATTGGTACGGCATTGATCGTTACAAAATTTTATTTCTTTTAAACTAGGACTAAAGCAAATATTAAACATTCAGAACTATAAGTTCTAGCAAACTTACCATGGAAGGAAGCGCATCATGATATCACCATCGCCAGTTGCGCCACATGCTCCAACTTCATTGTCGGCATAAGCAGAAGATCCTGCAATAGGTCCGTCGCCAACCCTAGAGTCCAGCAAATGATATTATTCAGTACATAAACACTGTAAATAAAAAATAGTAAAAACCAGATGAATCATTGTACAAGCACATCAATCCCCAACTGAAAAATAGTACACCATGGACTGTGAGGACATGTACTAAAATCTGAGCACTTGAGCTGTACCAACTACCAAGATTTCTTTATTCAAACAGACTCTTGCTAAAAAAAGGGTGCCATTCTAAGTACCTGCCAGGGATCTTAAATGTGGCTCCATTAGTAGATGTACCAACAGCAATGTGTCCCATCTAACAAGGAATGTAGCTGTGATTAAATAACTTACTAAACTCACCAAAATAAAGTACATCAAAAAAGTTCCCATGAACTTTGACTTACATTATCGATAGCAGCCATGGCTATTGTGTCATGGTTGTCAATACCCACACGATATGACCTCCTTGTGATAGTTTCCACCGAATTGGCCATCAAACACGTATTCCGACTTAGGTCTGCAGTTTCTTTTGGCTGATAAGGACCACAATTATCGACCGGCAGAACATTTTTCCTAAAATTAGGTAGGCAGCGACTCTCTTTCCATTTATCCCACTTTTCGAGCGACTCCGTTGAGCTAAGATTTGTGGGTCCGGATAGACCCATAGAAATGGCAAAGGCTGAGGCCTGATCTCCAACTAGCATAGTATGTTCAGTATGCAGCATTACTAATCTTGCAGCTCTGATACCATCTTTCACATACCTCATGGCAGCAACCGCTCCAACCTCCATTGTAGCCTATGCATTTCCTTAGCAGACCCAAGAGAGATTGTCATTAAATTTCTAAAGCAACAATCATCTACAAGGAGCAAGATTTTACTAATATAATGAAGATTAACCAGTTGTTACCCCGTTCATGACCAGAGCATCGATCGTAGTTTCCGCATTCTCATCTGGACTTCCACCAGGTCCAACTGTATGATTACACCTAAATCATCAGAATGATTGGCAGTAACCATTTGCTAAAACATACTGGGTCAAACAAACTGGAAATTGAAAGATAGAGTACATGGCGGTCGGTTATATTTCTACGGTATACGATGATAACGTTAATCCTCCACATATAACACCAAATCATGTATATCCCTTAAACTTGGACTAGTTTCAACTTTTACCCACATTCTAACTTCTAATAAAAGCAACAACATAATATTCTGGGAAGAATCCGACAATTGGTATTTCCCAGTCTTGGAAAACAAATAACCCAAAGCATCTTTCCACGTGAAATTGCCTACCAATGTAAGTCCAAGACTTCCACCAGTTATCCAACTTCTCCCAATCTGAAACCTTTACAGGGCACGTTATCAAAAGGAACCACCTTATTGGCTTCGTGCACCAAACCACTTGAATAAGGACACAAACAACCCAATTGTTGTGGGGAACATGATTGGCCCAATTGATTCCCCACCCACCCAAAGTGGGGGAGGGGAGGGGGAGGAATGGGCTGAGATTTATTTTGTTAAGACAAGTATAACATATTGACTATTCTTCTACATATATAACAGTTTTCTAAGATACATTTTTGTATTAGTTAATCAATACCTTCACCTAAAGTCTCTCGTGTCGTCAACCATACCTATAAATTAAGTCGCAAGAGTTTACTCCTGGATCAATAAGACCTACTTTTCCTAGAATTCATTGGGCCAAACATCCTTAATATTCAAACATAAAAAGTAGGCAGTAAACTGGTTTTCTGGGATCAATTAATCTTGAACAAACATGCATAAATCTAAGCAACAGTATAAAGAGCTACCTACTTTCCCATAGTCATAGAAAGAAAACCTACTTCAGAAGCAAACATGATGCAATAACAACAAGAATTAATCTTGAACAAACATGCATAAATCTAAGCAACAGTAATAAAGAGCTACCTACTTTCCCATAGTCATAGAAAGAAAACCTACTTCAGAAGCAAACATGACGCAAGAACAACAAGAATCAGACAAATAAAGCTACTTCAAACGGCATACCACATATATGGCATCAGACCCCCACCTGTACCGTCGCATCTTAAGTCCTCACAAGTGGAGCAACCTTCCACAACTGCATCAACGGCAGAAAACCCACTTTCTACAGCCCTCCAAGCAGCTCTAACAGCCTCCTTGAAAGGCCAGGTACTCACAACTAAAGGGAACTGCCCTGAATCCTCAACCTTGTTTCCCAATGCCTGATTAACAGCACAAAACACACATAAGATATATGGGTGTAGTGTACACACACACACGCACAATTTTCTACTTTCTGCTCCCCTCTTTTCTACTTTCACCGTGTCACCTCACCTCCCAAATTTCATTACAAACTATCGTAAAGGGAACACCCCTCTTGGTGTGAACCTCACACACACTCTTTTTCCCAAACAACCCCTTTAACTACCTAACGAAACTTCCAAAAGGGAAAAAAAACTGCCACCCGAAATTTCTTCTCCTCTCTTTTCTATTTCCGCATCCCAAATTTCACTTAGATTAATCTCGATTCAAAATTTTCCTCTTTCCATCGTTTGCATATGACGATTTGCTCACGCATCGCGTGTGCCTAGGCGTTTGGGCACAGTAGCAAATTTCCAATTAATTTCGTTTTCCAGATGCCAAAACAACAGGGGAAAGAATTCCAATAATTTCAAATTGAACTGAATAGTTCCCAGAATCACTAAACATCTGAACAAAGTTTGTACAAGTCGTATCCATATACATGTAAAAGATTTGAAACGAAGTAGAGAACCCTAAAGTAGTGGAAATAGTGATGGAGAGGTGTGTGTGGAAGATATTTACCATAGGCAGCAGAAGTGTGAAGAGGAGGAAAATTCTGAAGATAAAGAGGCTTCTGGTAGCGTCGGCGTCCATTGTCGTCGAACGGCGAGAAGTTCACTCAGGTGCTGCAAACGGTCAACTGACCAAGGGATAAACAAAACAAAACAAGCACTGTTGCGATCCGACTGGAGGTTGAGGAATTGTAAGGGTTTTTTGTTTTTATTTTTTTAAAAAAAAAATGATATTGACACACCAAAATTGATGCTAGCACTTAAAAAAATAAAGAAAAGTGGCTTTGAAATTACACTGATTTTGGAGTGTCTGCATCAATTGTTTGAGTGCCAATATCATTTTCCTTTTTAAATAGTTTTTGGAGTTTTATTTTGTTGTAAAATTGTCCGTATAATAAAATAGTAGGAGTACTCCGTAACTAGCTAATATATGAATTTCTGTTTGACCGGAAAAAAAACAACTAGCTAATATATATCACTTTATCAAATTTTTAAAATTACGCTTCAAAATATGCTTTTCCTCTCCACACTTGTAGTCGTTGGGCTGCCTAGCAGATGAACTGAATCATCCAATCCGTTTGATCCCTCTAATCCGCACCAAACCGAGACAAGCTATCAACGGCTACAGATCTAAAAAATACTAATTCTGATAGATCCGGTTCAATTCCGTCTAATCCGTAATATTCCTATTTCTCTTCCGAAAGTTATGGATGATATTGAATAATTTGAACGACATTTCACAAGTAAGAAACATGTATTCTAGAATGTTTTTATGTTTTATGTTGAAAATGTTAATAATCTTCTCTAATTTTTTTTTTTTTGTAACATTATAATCTGAATCAAATTCATGTCCTAGTCTAGCTGCAAGTTCGAGTGTTATTGACATCTAATAATTTATCTTTAGACTTTAGGATGGATGAATGTAACTTAATTCTAAGTAATGTTGATTTAGACTTGTTTGAATTTGTGGCAAACTTGATTGGACTTGAAGTTTTGAGGCTTTATTTTTTAAATTTTTTGGTGCATATAAAAAAATAAACTGCATGCTCAAATCCGCTGAACCCGTCCAAACCGCATCCAAACTGAACTAACCAAATAACAGGAGGGCGATCAATGGGCAAACTCTTGCTCAGAGAGAGGGAGAGTGTACAATTCAGAGATTTCAGTTCAGAGTTCTAGTGCTGAAACTTCTCTAGGCCATTCCAAACAATCAAAATTCCAACATCTAATCAATATTCGCACGCAGCAAAGGTGGAAGAAAAAGATCAATTATTCTTATACAAACTAATATAATGCTGATGTGACTCCAAAATCTACACCTATGAGATCCCACAAAATTGTTAAAGAACTGTACATATGACACTAGGTAACAAACCACCGCGAGAAAATTTGGAAACCCATTCTGTGGAATTATTGGTTACACAGTCCAATTCTAATGAATCCCCCATGCAGTATAGGAAAACAAGAAATTTTGAAGTCATCTCCAGACAGTCTCGTTGGCATCGGTGAAAATCGCATTGTGATGTTCGATTAAGCACTGAACAGCCTCGATGGCAGTGAAGTCAATGGGCAAACCATCATCCAAAGAAATGGGTGAGGACGCGTCTACACTTTCGCTATCTTCTGTAGGCACAAGAAGAGAGAGTTGAGAATCAGTATATTCCCAACAAACAGTGAACGAAAGTATACTTGGTTCAAGATGTTCCTCAGCATTTCCACAGACCAGTATACAAAATCAAAGAATGTGAAGGAAAAGAAGTTCTGCCTACAAAAATGGTTAACAAGGAGAAAGCACGGAGCAGATGAAACTTCAACAGTCTGACAAGTTTTATCACAGAAGGACATACATGAAAATGACCGGAATTTGTTTACTCTGCGGTTATGTGAAATAGATCAGAAATCAGATTACTAACCATCAAGCATATCGCAAGCATTAAAGTTGGGCGAAGGGTCCATTTTCTTCTTGGAAAGTATTTCAGATGGCTGATTCCAAAACTGTCTAAAATGTTCTGGTCTCTGTCCCTTCTGCCACATAATGATAGGGGCCATTTCCATGGCAAGGCTTCGGGTATCCATCTGCAACAAATACAAACACTTAGCCTACTAATTGGGTTTTAACTTATTAAGAATGATATGTTGTATGCGAATGTTGAGCAGCTACTCTCAAATAACATAGACAGATAAAATGACCGTAGCTTTTTCTTAAACCCCAAAAAGAAAAAGAAAAAGAAAAGAAAAAAGCTTACACTCCAGAGTACTAAGCTGAAGTAGAATCCACTAGTGAAGGGATAAGCTGAAAACCCAGATGGTTTTACTATAGAATAGCCCTAAAAAGAGGAAAATAACCATGGAACATCCTCCCCCAAATGATAACAATCAAAACCCAACCAGAGAGGCAATAAACCTATGAACTAGCCAATCTAGGAAAGCTTGATCATGGATTGAGGTTGTCAAATTAATCCGTTGTGTAGTGCCATTGTGCCAGATAAATGTGAAGGTGTTTAGGTCTATACTTCTCCGATCAATACATCCTCACGATAATTTAAATGTGGCGGTTCCATACTCAGATAATGGGAAAATTGATATCACTTCAAGGCCACAGCGTAACATGATGAATGATATTTCTCACACATAAGGGCTCACTTCCACTTTCAAGAAGTAAATGAATCCAACCCTCGCCAAATCACTGAAACCCCTACACACTGCGTGATTCAAACAAAAGAAAGGAAAGAACAATCAGCTCAGTCACCTCAACTCAACAAGCCTTTTAACCCAATTACGTGGATCTTGTCCTCAATTCTAGTCTCAATCAATCATGTCATTTCTTACCACGTCAACCCATCTCTCCGGGTAATCCTTTTCTCGAAGTACGTTCTGCATGATCCAACTCACAGATCCTCACAAGGTGCCTTATCGGGTCACAGCCCCCACCCCACCACAAGTAATAAAATAAAATACAAATTAAAACTACCAATACGCTATGGACAGAAGAACCCGTGAAGCACACGATCATGCATGCACACACATACACACAAACGCAAACACAGAGGGATAGAGATGCAGCCTGCCTTGTTAAGAAGTGACTTCTGGCTAACACGGAGCAGTAGTGCAGTAATTAATTCTAGAGTCATGTAGTTAACAGTAGGAAGCTTCTTCAATATATTTCTCATCACACGTATACTTGAGCGGGCACCTCTGATTTCCTTAGATAGCTCAAATGTGGCCAATGGTTCAGGAAGACTTGCAAGGTAACACTTGGCCAGAGCTGCAACATCAACTGCGTTTATCCCCTCCGGCAGTGATGCATTTGAATCTGCAAAATATAAAGAACACCAGTTGATAAACAAGATCAAACAAAACTATGTAAAACAAAATATGACATTAGAATTTTCTATAAAATCATTAATGTAAACCCCCCCCCCCCCCCCCCCCAGTGGCGGAACCACACTATGAGGTCACGCGACCCCGCTGAGTTCCAAAATATCCCTAGAGCAGGTATAGTTTTGAGGAGTATTTCGTAATTTTGCCCCAAAAGATATTTTTGCCCTGAAGATTTCATGAAATTTATAATTCTTGCTCGATATTGACCCCACTGCAACCAAATTCTGGGTCCGCCCTTGCCCCCCTCCCCCCCAAAAAAAAAAAAAAATGACATTAGAATGTTCACCTTGGTTGTATGATGAAACCAACTGCTGGATAACCTTCTTGTCTCCATCAGACTTAAACAATTCAGGCGAGTTTAGCCCTAGATGAGAAAAAAACATGAGAGTGACTATGAGTATGAGCAACTAAACATACAGTAAGATGGAGTAAACTATATTTGCGTACAGTCTAAACCAAGTACCTGATAATATGAGATAATCTGCACATGTGACCAAAATATGGGGAATAGGTCTGCTGGACTGTTGTCGCTGCACAGTAACCTCAATTGGAACTCCAAATACTGAGGGCAAAAGCAAAATGTTACAACTTCTAATTAAGTTGGAATGACACAAATAGACATCACAGTGTGTAGTCCATAAAATACTTGGCAAGACTAGACGCTACGCAAGGTGTCAGCATTTCGAGTTGCCCCAACATCTTTGAGGTTCTTGAAACTTATAGTTCAATGGTTGTTATTCAAGGAGAGGACAAGGAAAAAGCATGCATGCAAAAAAAAAAACTGAATGTTTCAAGAAATAAGGCATCACAGGCTTCCTTGAGTATGGGCATAAAAGAAAATTAGCAGAAAAGTTACAATCTTTCAGGTTAGCAGGGAAAATGCCAGCATGACTTCCATCGCTGAACAACTAATTTGCTAACAAAGTCTACAATAACCGGGGGTGGGGGGGGTGGGTGGGGGAGGACCCCCTCAAAGTAACGCCAAGCAACGTCCGGACTTATAACCTCTTTGGTGATTAGGTCTTGTTACTTTGCCCCATAGAGATCCTTTTCATTCTGTATTGAACTTTTGGTGTTTTTAGTCTTTTTGCCTATACAAAATATCAACTTACCAAAAACAAAGGTTAGTTACTGGCACCTGCAAAGCACAGGCAGTAAAGTAGAATAACATGTAAATTCTGACTGTCCTCAATTGTTTGCTAAAACATCTCTTGCCAAAGCAGTCATTACCCGCTCTACTCACTACATATCCAAATCCGAGGTTCCCTCCTTCCATGCCAATCTTAGAAAAGTTGAGAACTTGAGACAATTATCTAACTATGCTAAAATGCCAACTGATTAGTAAACATATAGGGTACAAAGAAATATAGAAATCAGATGATAAGGAACAACTAGATTTTCATTATGTAAGAGTGGTGGCAATATTTTGGCTTTCTTTTCTACTTCTTCAGTCTATACTCCAATAATAAAAAATCTACGTGAGTCTTCTTTTGACACAAAATAAAAACTGAGTGACCAAAGCTTTTGAAGGATGGTGATAATGGGGAGCAAATGCAATTAACTGTCAAGCACTTTGAACATCCATTGCTTGAGTATTTTTTTTATTCTCCATGCCAAGATAAGATTAGAATAGAACTGGAACATAGAGGTGCATATAGAAGCCTCAACAATAATTGATATGAGTTATAACTATCACTTGAACAAGTTGTAAGAAATTTACCATCGGTGCTTGCAACACCCTGCAGAATCAGAAAGGCAAAATATAAGAATTCTTAAACCTGCAACCACATTCAAAAAGGGGTAAAGAAATAGGAATCACATACCTTCTGCCATCGCTCAATATCTGTTAACAGAACCTTACTTTTCTGTGCAGTTTTCTTTGCTACCTGAACCAAAATTCAAACTCAAATATGTCAGACATCATCTCAAACAACAAATCTAGGTTTTTATTAAAATTATAAACAAACATAAAGTCAAGTTCTGCATTTTTTTTTTGAAATTCGTGTCAAAATACTACTTTAATATGAAAGAGATTAATTTATACATATTCTCATTGTCACTGAATTTGGGGTTATAGCAGCATCCGTTTAATTCAGCTTCAGTTGATCGCCTCTTTGTTTAACAAGTACCAAAAGACAAGTAACGTATCCCAAATTACCTCTTCAACTTTCGACTTTCCAACTACAACCTTATCTTTGGTTCCTGAATAACTCTTCCTGAATATCATGCCAGTGGTAGCAGCTGCAGAAATTAGACGCTCCTGCATGGCATGCTTTGTAGATGGCTCCCGAAGAATAGCCCATCGACTTTTGACAATTGACCCAACTTTTCCTGCCACATCGGCAACATTCCCTTTCGCATCCTTTGCAACCTCACCCACAAATGTCCCCGCAGATTGACCAGCTTCTTTAAGCTTCACACCTGAATTGAAAAACTTAACAAATACAGTACTGAAAATGAAAACAAGGGTAAAAAATAAAAGAAAATTTGAGTATTACCCATAGATTACCTGACGATGAAAAGAATCCACTAGCCTTCTCTTGCCACTCAGGTGAGATAGCTGACGGCATTGAACCGACACCCAAGACCAAGATTAACTCCAAAAGCAACCAACGAGATTTGTGCTTCAGAGGACTACCGAGACACTCTGGGCCGGACCTACCAGAAAGGTCGGAAAACATTAGTTTTACTACTTCAATCCATCTTTTCAAGCAATACCTGAAAATCCATGACCCAATTTCTCATACGTCTAGTTGTCTGCTAAGTCTTTTTTTTTTTTCTTTCCCTTTCCAGTTCCTCCTTTTTCTTTTTTCCATTTCCCCAAATATTTTCTGCCGAGGGACAGGGAGGGGAGCCAATGTTGATTTTCGGTTTGGAACATCAAACACAAAGAACTCTTCTATCTTCAAAGTCAAACATCTATTTTCTTAAGCTGAGTAAGACTTAAGACTATTATCCTTCCAAAATACAACTAAGGGCAAAAGATTACAAATCTTTATTCTCTCTCTCTCTCTCTCTCT
>BPLS01000219.1:227483-239489 GCA_019656275.1 Rhododendron kiyosumense | reverse complement strand
AGAGAGAGAGAGAGAGAGAGAGAGAGAGAGAGAGAGAGAGAGAGATGGATGACGCGGTCGAACCGAAACCTGTGAGAGTGTGTGGGTTGGTCTAGGGTTGACTGCGGTCGCTTTCTACTACTTCCGTTTGGGGAGCAATTGTCGCCGGCTTAATGAAGACGAAAGAGCCAAGCTGGTGGAGAAGGTCTGAAGATGTGGGGTCCATGCTTATTCATAATAGTCTCACCTAATGCATCACTCAGCACGTGTTTTCAATTCTTGCTCTGCTGTCACATTTTCAATTCTTGCTCTCGTAAATTTTAACAGTTTAGGACCCTGAGCCCTAGACGAGTTCAAATATTAAAGAAAATGTGAACTTTTTTTTATTAAATTTATATTTTTATAAGTACTCTTGTATTTTTATTTATTAGCTTGAAAATACACAAGATTCGAGTTCTAACTAGACACAGATTATGCATCTACGGTTACGCGCTAACATTATGTGACTTGGGGTCAAAGTTCCCAAATTTTAAAATTTGTTCCAAAAATAGATATTGATTCAGAATCGTCCGGTACACGTGAATCCCATAGGACAGTTCATAATACGCCTAGTCGCCTATGCTTACATAAAATGTCTAGAATTTTATCTTCCTCGGATTACACTTTTCCATTGTGAAGACGTAATTGTAAGTTTTGTACTGGGGAGGGTTCGGGTGTTGTCTGGTTTACTGAAAGACTGGCAGTGAGCATATTTGATACGGAATATCTTAGCTAATTTTCGACACGTGGACCTGATTTTTCCAATCACTGGGAACAGTTAAGTTAGTTCCATCCAACAAATATTATATACTCGTAAGTAGGAGTATCTAATTTTTTTTAATCAAAACATGGACTCCTAAGATGTAATAAGAAAATAAAATAATTGAGCAACCAATATTATATAAGTAGGAGTATCTAATTTTTTTTAATCAAAAAATGGACTCCTCAGATGTAATAAGAAAATAAAATAATTAAGCCTCAAATTTAGGGCTGGTTTTTGGTAACCTGTCCTATTTTTATATTTTATGTTTTCTGCTTATCTTAATGGATGATAAACTAAGTTATTAATTCCCAAACTACTCCCTTTGTCCCATAATTTTGATTCTGTTTGAGATTTCGTATTATCTCTAAACGAAAAAATATATTTTCATAAATAATAAGTATCAAACACCTTAAAAAAAATTAAAAACTTCGCTAGATACTTTTTTTTATGTGGAAATAACACGTAATCCCATTCAAAACAAAAATGATGCATTTCATAAATAATGTCAAACACCAATGTAAAAAAAAAATTTAAAAATTCCGTAGAGACTTTTTTTAATGTGAAAATGGCACGTAATCCCAATCAAAACAAAAAAGGAAGGAGCATCTTATTTACTTAATAATTAAATGAACAACCAAAGGAGCCCTTGCTGTGTTTTTGTTGAGACAATTTCTTAGGGAATTGATATTCACACTCCTTTTTTTTTTTTTTTAAAATCTATACTACCTTTTTTGTATTTTAGCAAAAAAGCACACACTTTAACATTAAAAAAAAGCGTGTGAATATGAAAAAAAGAAAGTGTGAATATTAATCTTTCTTTAAAGTTGACGGTGATAGGTTACTTGCATTTTCTATTCCTGGAAGTAGAAGGAAAGAAATTGCCATCTCTTAATTTATCAAGCTTACGAGCACAAATTAATGTTTAAAAATAATTCGGACACTCATGTGTTTGGAGGCTGGAGCTGTCCGGTGCACGAGGGTCCTACAAAATCTATTTTGGATTAAAATATATCAGACGGCTTCAAACTCAATTCGATCCGTACAAAAACTGTGAAGAGGTCGGAAAATTTGTCCGAATATTTGTGTTCTAAGCATTTCTACAATGTGACCGGTTCAGTTGCTTAGAGTTCAAATAGAAAATTCCTATTTTGTTATCTATATTTTCATTCAATCAAAGTCACACAACAATTAGGGCTAAAATGAACCAAGCAGCTTGCGAGCTCAACTCAACTCGTCAACGCTCGGCTCGGCTCAACTCGTTCAGTAAACGAGTTGAACTCGAGTTTTTGGCTCGTTTGGAGCTCGGTTTATTGGACAAAAGCTCAACTCGTTAAGACTCGAGCCGAGCTGGAGCTCAAGTTTTTTGCTTATTTACAGTCCTAACCACAACCAGAAAGACAGAAAACTACAATTGCTTAAGTTTTTGGCTCGTTTACATCCCTAACCACAACTGGAAAGACAGAAAACTAGTACGGAGTACTACTACTTTTAGCAGGAACACAGCTCCATGTTCTAAAAAAGAAAGGAACACAATTTGGACACCTGTAGGCTGTAGTTAGATTCACCATGCAACAACCTTGGATTTGTCATTACCCATCACAGAGTCGAAGAGCCGGCGTTGACCGACCTAATGCCGGTGATAGCCAACTTTTGTCAAAAATTGGGACCCCATTTGCGAATGAGTAATATTATATGATCAATATTAATTTTATGGACTATATGGTTTTGCCCACATATTGAGCTGACTACTTTTCATTGGCGCTTTATTAATAATAATATAATAGACGTTGAGCACACGTAATGTGTGTGCAAGTAGTCTTTCTTGGTTAAAATAAACGAAAATGTACTCCGATTCCTCTCGTTGAGACTAGCCAACAATTCACAGAAATTTGACGCAACATTGACAAATGCAAAAAAAAAAAAAAAAACTGGATAAGGAAAAATAAAGAAAAAGGGCACATGCTTATTTTGGGAAACTATGCCAGAATTTCTTATGTTTGGAAGGGCATTTGGGACTCTCTCTTTTTTTGTTCAAAGGGAAATTCAATTTTGTAATTCAAAAAAGTCCAAACAACTTCAATAATCGGCGAGATTAAACTTGGGCTTTTCTCTTTCTATATTATTGCAATAAATATTCAATTCAACATATAGGACCCCAAGTTCCGAACTGTTTTATCTCCGAAAATTCAGGATCGGCTCCGCATTAGATCCATTCTACCTTCTTTTTCTTTTTTAGTGTGTGTGTGTGATGAGGACAGACCCAATTCATTGAATCCTCGGACTCAAAGGCATACACGTAGGTGAAGTGACACATTTGAAAGCCAAACAAAACATTTATGAAATGGGTGGTAGTTCACCAAAAATAAATAAATAACTAACTAACTCCTTAATTAATTATTCATGGATCGTAATTTATTGCTATATATGACAGGAAGGTTCGAGGGAGGTCGAGGTTTGTTGCAGAACCCAGTTGACATTCGTCTTATTCCCTTCTATAATTGGTTCGTTCTCCACTTGTCGGGACCGATGTGGAATTTTTATTTGAAAAATCATCTTTTTCCAAAAAAAAAAAAAAAAAAGGAAAAATTATTGGTTGTTCCTAGGCTACACGGTGTCTCAATAACTTCTAAGTATATATAGCTGCACATTTATATGAGCCATGAGTGAAGCTCCTCACGAGAAGTATATGGTGAGTATATTATTATCGCGAGTTTGAGACACAATGTGACAGTTTCGAGAACTAAATTAACACTAATATTATTACTAATAGGTAGGGTACATAATTAGCGGCAAAACGTGCTAAGATTGTCATTTAACTCTAGTGCTGATGTACATATGACGTACAATGTGATACCCACTATGGGTTTCATATAAATGATCCGATCAGTTGATAAATTTTAAAAATATTTTAAAAATCAATTTAATACTACATGTAAACTTCATCCAATCTTCTAACTTTTTCATTCAACTTAATATGTGTAACTACTCATCCAATCTTCTAAACTTTTTCATTCAAAAATTAGGCGATCGAATCATTTGTGTGGGATTTGTTGTGGGCCCTACACGGTGATGAGCGCGAATCACACGATTAGTGCCTTTCCACTAAGTTTTTTTGTGAAAAAATGTAGGCTATTTTATCATCTTGTTCACACGAATCAACAAATTTGGACATTTTAGTTTGTTGTTCACACTAACTAACAACTTGTCAACAACTTTTTCACTCATATACTCATCTACAATTCATTCATTACCGAAAATAGCTTAACAATTTTTTAACAACTTATTCACTATCAAAAATAATTAACAGCTTGATTATAACAAATTTTTTCTCAATACTTATTCGCCGCCAAAAACGCCTCGTAATAGCTGGTCTTCAATTGTTTATTGGCGCCAATCACTGCCGAAGGACTGATGTCGCTGACCAAATCGGGTTACACGCGTCTTTAATATGGGAAAAAAAAAAAAAAACCGCAGGGGATCACGGTTGTGATGGTCAAAGTAAAGTTAGAGGACGCGTTTTTTTTAAGTTTAAGCAAAGAAAATATAGCGTACTACTCCGGGAATAGTTAATTTTCGAATCCGGCTAACCATACAGACATCTGTGCAGAGTTTATGCACAGATTTTGTTATGGGATCTATCACGGATCCCACCCAAATGATTCGATCTGTTTATTAAATGTAAAATATTTTTTCAAGAATCGCAGCAAAAAATCAACTCAATTTAAAATCTATAGGTGCTTGATCCGATCATCTAAATTTTCATTCAGATTTTCGGATGATGAAAAGTTGGATAATTAGATCGAGCACCTATAGATATCAGATTGAGTTGATTTTTTGCAAAGACCCTTGAAAAAATGTTTTAGATTTAATGAACGGTTCGAATAATTTGTGTAGAACCCATGGTGAGCCCCACAATAAAATCTGTGCATAAATTGTATGTGCGGACATATTATTTTTAATTTTCTTACCATGTAACTATCATTTCCAAAAAGAGCACCATGAATATGGAAAAATTTGGGTGGTGATGTTCACACTCACATTCTCCTTTTTATAACCACTCTTTTTTTTTTTTTAAAGTCTTTTAGCGATGTGAATTTATAATATTTTCCTTCAATGTGTGAAAGAGTAGACAAATAAAAGATTAATTTTGTAAATTAATATCACTAAAGGACAGAAAAAGAGGGTGGTTATAAGGAGAGTAGTGTGAAAATCACCAAATTCCGTTTGACTAAAAAAAAAAGTGTGAAAATCACCGAACTTTGCATTTTCTTCCACTAAAACGTAATTCCTCAAAACAAAAATGATGTTTTACCTCCTCTTCCAAGTAATCAACAAGTATGAAATGAGAAAGAGACAGAGAGAGAAGTACGTAAATGTTCTATTCAACAAGTTTACAATCATAAATAAGTATACAAACACTTTCACATACACTCACAATTACACATCAATTACAAAGCATGTGAGGCTCATAGGCCAATATTTTGTGAAGGATTGTGTGTTTTTGTTTGTAGTTCTAAACTTTTTGTTTTCTCTTTGTTGCTCATAGTTACTCACATTTTTACAAAATTTTCCCCATTTCTCTTGAAGTCAAATAATAAAGCAATTTTCCTGCTCACTTAATTTCATTTCCGTTGTAAAACCAACGAAGAGAAGACCTAAGAGCATCTTCAAGCCATATATCAAATTTAAATAATCAATTTAGCTTTGGTGACACGTGTAGCAAATTAGAGAGCCATTTGCAATAAGTGCACTCCAAGGGAGTCGTTAAACCTTAAATTTTTTTATTACCAGTTTGACTTTACAAACCCACTCTGTTAAAGAAATCAATTACTTATTTCACCAATCATATGTGGCAATTAAAGAGCCATTTCTCACTCTTCAAATTTGAAGAGTAAGAGACATACGCCACAATGGTGTAGCCTTGGAACTTATTTCGTTGACATGACTCTTGAAATATGGTTTGGTTTCGGTTTTTCTATTTTCCTCGGAGATGCTCTAAGGTTTGCTGCTTCTCCAGAAGGTCCATCGCACCCTAAACCTCTTTGCTCATAGAAGTCAAAGTTGGAATTAAAGTCATCCAAGTAAAGTAGAAGTACTTATTAATCACATTGAAAGCAATTTCTTAACAACACATACACAGACCAATTGTACCCTGAAAGTCCAATATATCTGCCCATAATGTGAAAAGATATTCACTGGAAACATCTTCTCCCAGTACCCCATCCCTTGTATAGAAAAAGTTTCTGGGATTTTTATTTTTATTTTTGGAAAAACATGTCCTTGATAGAGACATAAAAGGTTCCAGCCATCATGAAATTCACACCTTATGCTACGAGATGGTTTTGTGTTGAAAATGAAAGATTAACAAATGAAATTCATTAGGAGAACTTAATATGATAATAACCAAAATCAATAACCGATGTGCCATGTCAACATTTAATTATTCATTTAGTTCATAATCAAACTTAACAATTACAACCTCCACATTGGTTATTTTTGCATCCCTAACAAAAAAAAAAAACTCCACAATACACAATGTACATCTATTCAATCGCAAACGAGTTCCAATCATGCACCTAAGCACGCCAAATTATTCGTCTCAATGAGACGTTTCCCAAAATGAAAAGCCGGTCGCCGGAAATATTTTCACGCACCCTCACACGCTGCCTAAAGAGGCTGCACGTGATATCACACACCTTTACTCGATTTGGCGCGTTCGGCGTGTGATGCGAGTGGATCTCACGTGCAACCTCTTTAGGCGGCGCGTGAGGGCGTGTGAGGAGATTTACGGCGATCGACCTTTCAGTTTTGGAATCGTCTTGTCGAGACAAATAATTTGGTGTGGTCGGGTGAGTAATTGGAACTCGTTTACGAAAAATCCGAATTTGGTTATTGGTAAAAGTTGTTAAGTTTGGTTATGGAATTGGTGAAATTTGGTTATTTGCTAAAAAACTTGTAATTTTGCTTATTACAATATAGGGTGTTTTTGAGTATTGTTGTTAAGTTTGTTTATTCACACTCATTTGCTTATCACAATGTGAATGCGCTAAGGGCCGATATATAGCCTTCGGTTTGAGATTTCAAACCACAGTCATGCGTGGTCTGAAATCTAAAAATATCAACGGAAATTGAAAAATATCAACAGAGATTCCAGCCATATAAGATTCCACCCATCATGAAATTCACACCTTATGCTACAAGATAGTTTTGTGTTGAAAAAGAAAAATTAACAATAAATGAAATTCATCAGGAGAACTTAATATGATAAGTTCCCGTTAACAACCAAGGGCCTCGGATAGCCTTTGGTTTGAGATTTGACTCTCACTCACATGCTATCAATTCGTAAACAATGGAATTGTCGATCGGTCTTTTGGATAAGTTGGTCCATTGGGCCAAATAATGAGTTAAAAAAATTGATATGAAGCCTTCCTTTGCTGTATAATCGTGTGAATGCCTTAACAAAAAAACAAAAAAAAAGGAAAAAAGCCACAGCGAGCAGCAAAAGCATTTCTGGCTTGCACATCATAGGCTACAAACTCGTGCTACGTGTAACTGAAACTGGTGTGGCTGAATGAGGTTCCTATATTAGCTACAAAACTAAAAACAGTATGAAGAAAAATGAAAAGCAACAAGTCAGGGCAGAAGCAACCGAATTGTGCGAATTATTCCTCATATTTGTTGCAGGTTTTGGAATCTGGGAATTACCTAGTCCAGCAGCAACAGCTGGAGGTGCAGTGGTAGAGTTGTGTGACCTCGCCAGAATTTTATCAGCGTCCTCAATGTCATAGCCTGCGTAAGGGCAAAATATTTCAATTAGGGGTTCAATACAACCTTATGTAAAACCTATGATGTATGGACTCATAAGCGGGTATGTGTCTAAGTTTCAGATTATCTTAATTCCCATTCTAAGGACAAGGGGACACGCGGAAATATTTATATTTTGTTCTTTTAATAAGGTAAATGGAGCTTACAAGGTGTCTTAGAGCAGTCATGCTAAGTTTGAACTGCCAAGTATGTTTGCTTGGGAACGATTAGCTAAATATGTTAAGGACACAAATTTTACAACGTAATCCAAGTGTCAGTGTCTGACAGCGGTACTAAGGACAGCTATATGAATGAACTTTGAGCAATTGTATTGTTCCTGATTACCGAAACATAAGACTTACAATTGGACTTCTTCCAGCCAAGAATGAGTTTCTCTTTGTCAAATACAACGCGGTATCCAGTCATAAAGTTTTCTGTACCAACAATCAATAATCGGAGCATAAGCAATCATTTTGCACGAGTAAATGCAACCAAGGATTTCAATTTACAAAATTTAAATTCCATGGAGTTATAAGACATATACTAGCTGTTTCTTCGGTGTTCTCTACCAATGACAGTTTACTACAAACATGCAGCTTTAGGAACTAAAGAAGACTTAAGAGTTTCTAGTATGAGAAAATTCCCACCATCAACCATGCCAGTATCATGCATCATTATCGTTTAGATTAATCCCGAGTACGTGCACTTCTTAATTGTGTCCTATCAAATATCAAGGTAAGATAAGCTTCAACTTAGTTTCCACTTTCCATATAACAGGCGCATACAATTCCCATGTGCAGAACAAAGAAATGGCTTCTTCGATGCACATTCCATGGAAGACATGATAAATACTCCTACCAACAAGCATAGCTTGCAAAGAAGACTTACGTCCAATTATGTTGAGTTCTGCACTCTTGACAAAAGCCAGACAATATATAAGTTCATGCTGCAAATCATTAGCGGAAAACATCTTTGTATAAGCACAAAAAACTATAGACACAAGAGAAGACGACTTCATAGAACTTCTGACTCTTAACCTTTTTAAGATTCTACCTGAGTGGAGATGACTATTACGGGATCATAGATAGCAAGTTGGCCTCCCCCTTTCATAGTAAGACTTACAGTTGGTATCAAACTGGTGTTTGCATCTGGGCTGTGCATCATCAAGAAACAGAAGATCATATTTAGTTGGAACTATAAACTGCACGAATTTATTGTAAGATTGGAAATGTACCTCATGTCGTAACAATATTCAAAAGGAATCCTTGGATCGGGCGGACGCCTCCTATCTTTTACTTGTGAGTGGAACTGCAGTAGAACGAAGCATGTAATGTCAGTGCTGGTTGTTTAGGAAAGATTAAAAAACTCCCCATGCTGAGTGCTTACACTTTCTGAGAACCAAGAATAGGCTGGGTCAACCAGGTACGTGAAAGAGGTCCCAGAATCAAAGAGAGCTGTCAAATCCAAGTCAACGAGAGTAGTTCCCACACGTGCTTGAGATACAGTTATATTATACGTCTGACTGCAATGTAAATATATGCGCATGACATAGAATAAGAAGGGCAAAGAGACAACTACAAAAAAATAGAAAAGTAAACAACTCAATAAAGCAAATTAAGCATCACAAAAGTGAGAAATTACCACTTACTGTAATCGGTCAAGATTGAATGGGGTCTCTTCCTGTTCAGCGCTACCCTTATCTCCAAAACTAATCCTTCCAGTTCCATCTTGCCCGAAACACATGGAGAAAGAATCTGATGTATAACCTTCACTGGATAAAATGCTTGGAACTGATATCTTATCCAATCCAAGCCCAAATAAACCATTTGGAGCTGCAACATCTAGAAATGAACCAGTTTGAATCTGCCCACAGCTGCAGAAACAACTGCACTTTTATTTCAACCTAGGCGAGACTAACAGAATGAGGGTGAAATGGACCTGTCAATTGTAAGACTAACAGAAGCCAGGATACTTTAACAAGAAATCTGGTAGGCTAGATACCTCTAATATGCTTCTTGTTCTCAATTACGCAGTATTTATGGAAAATTTTGCAACTAAGGTAGCGTTTGGCTTATTGAAATGATCCAGGGAAGGAATGTAATTTTCATTCTTCGGCTTCCGTATGGAATACTCAATCACCAAAATTCATTCACCAAGA
This sequence comes from Rhododendron kiyosumense, assembly GCA_019656275.1. Classification (NCBI taxonomy): domain Eukaryota; kingdom Viridiplantae; phylum Streptophyta; class Magnoliopsida; order Ericales; family Ericaceae; genus Rhododendron; species Rhododendron kiyosumense. The sequence continues at coordinate 229,746 of BPLS01000219.1, read as the reverse complement.
TTGGTGATCGAGGACTCCATTTGTAGGGTATGTTATGTCATTTCTCAGTGAACCAAATGTTGAAAAGTGCACTCTAACAGAATGACCATTCCATTCCAGCCCTTGAGATCAACCAAACACTCCTTAAGAGTACCCTCACTAAATTAACTAGTAGTTTGGTAAAAAAAAGAAAAAGAAAAAGTAGAACTGTAATAAAGTGGTCAAATTGGTTATACTAGATAAAATGGCAACTCACCCGAACGTGATATATGCCTCAACCAATTCTTGGTCCCTGTCTTCTGTCTTCAAGTGCAGAACATCTTCCACCAAGATCCCCGAAGTTGAAGTTTCAGATGAGACATAGGACACCATGTAAGGGCAATGGTTGAAGGTTCCATGGCATCTAGTAGGGTGTGCACATAAACTGTTGTTGCAAGATACATTTTTGCTTGTGGATGACTCTTTAGGGTTGTATATGCTAAGCTCAAAATCCTACCACAATAGAATGATTCAGATAATGCATGGGTAGGAAACAAAATTCTGGTAAAAAACTGAAAGATGCTTTCTAGGTGGGATTTGCTAACTAAGCATCTAATATCTTCATGTATGTGTCCATTTTCTGTCAAAACGTCATACTCGTGGAGCTCGAATATCTTTAGTAGATTAAATATTTAGTCTTTTAATGTTTCTACTACATATGTTTGGTAACACATTGCATAGGGACAGAGGGACGAATTAGTACAACTGTTCTATCGTAGTTAAGGTGAAGACTGGAGTGTCATCCACCTTTGTTAGCATATCAAGGAATGGATAATTAGACGCAGCTGAACTGCTATCAACAGATTACTCATTGGAATCAATATTTACCAAGTACTTCAGTAGGACACTGTGCTCTCACTCTCAATCTCAATCCTCGCTCTCTGCTTATGTTATCATTCCTTGCACTCACAAATTTTAGCAGTGTGGGATGCTTTCTCACCCTCTTTCTCCCACTTTCGCTCATGCTCATGCATGCACACTTTGTGGCAGAGATATTAACCTTGCCAACCCTAACCCTAACCCAATGCCCTTTTCCTAGAGAATCATTTTGAACAATATTTCCAACAATTAACCCCATTAGAGAGTTGCACAAGCATACACATCTGTGACCGCTCAAAGGCTTATGCAGAGGTAGAGCATATTGCAGACACTATTCTTGTTCTCCATGAGATCCTTGCATTGTATTATCATGCCAATTAGGTGGGGTGGAGTCCCTTGGTCATGGTGTGACCAATGAACCCAGCTCAGGTTTATAGTATTTGTGGGTTGGGAGAATAGATTTCGATGGTTCACAGCTTTCCTCTAAGTCAAGAAAAATGCAGTCGTCATCTCTCTCTTTTCTGTTTGTTCTGATATCAAGCATTAGGAGTATTACAATAATGGGACACTATATCAACCGTGTGACGTTCAAATCAACTAAATCAAGCCCATACAGAACCCACAAAATAACCTCACAAGGGGGAAGAAATAAACTTAACCACCAAAAACTCCTAGTCACGTCTATCCATGTCATCTTTCAGCAGTAATCCTAACTTACCATGCCTCATATATGTCTTGGCCCCGATGCATTTTAACTCAACTTAGACCCATTCGAAACAGACAACTATGACCATTATAAGCATAGCAACGAGCATGATTTAGATTTACAACTAGGTTGTCAATGGAGAAATAAAAACTTACAGAGCTATAATGCTTGCCTTCAATGGAAGCACATTTACTACAATCACAGGGCACCCAAAACAGGTCACTCCCCGTGTCAAGCGCCACCAGAAACTTCATACCAGGCGTCCCCAACGTAACAGTCGTGTAATGCAAACTACAAGAATAAAAAAATAAACACAATTGAACAATAATCAACCAAAATCTCTAGAGGTGTGTTTGGAAGAACTTTTTGGGTATTATTGCCAGTCGCCACTGTCTGTCTTTTTATCGTTTTTTACTACATTTTCATCAGCTTCACGATTATCTAGAGGCATCGAAAAAGTATTAGATTGTGGCAAGAACCCCAAGAAGTTCACTAAAGGCCAAAGAAAAATTTGGATAATTAAGTTTTCATGGTCTTTTTTGTTTTTCTAATGATCCAATCGATATTATACTTTTATGATTACTGTCAATCGCAAGAAAATTTTAACGGAAAGCTAAACAAAGGATCACTACACGAAAATAACAACAACAATACCCATGCCTTCAGAAAAAATAAATTTAGGCCAAACACATCCTAATTCAAGAAAGAACTAGGGCAGAG
>BPLS01000219.1:203106-222119 GCA_019656275.1 Rhododendron kiyosumense | reverse complement strand
GTTTGTTTCCCATATTTACTTGCCTGGATTTGAGCATACGATTGGATATGGAGTTTTGGTTTTCACCCTTCCTTTTTGTTTGTTTCCCATATTTACTTGCCTGGATTTGAGCATACGATTGGATTGTAAATCCAAGGGAACCACATACTTTCTGTCTGGCTGAAACTTTTGCGGTCACATTTCTATGTCAGTCGAATATGGAATTCCATAAAACATTCAATAGATGATAACTTGGGGGATTTGATATTACTAATCTGATTACTATTATTGATGGTGTTACAAAAGGGCCCTTATTGCTGTAGTCTATAAATTGAATTACTTGTAGGAATAAGAAGAGTAAGTGAATTCAACCTGACTGCAGTCCGTTTCAGGAGTCATTAGTCATTAGAATCACAATCCTGATACTTTTTCTTGTAATACCTATTTTGCAACTGGGTTCTAATGTTTGTGATATGGTTTTTATCCCGGATGGTTGAATTATTGTTGGTGCTTGGCAGGGTTTACTTCCGAGCAACAGTCTATTTCAGTGGATGTGATTAGGAAAGCATTTCAAGCAACAGAAGAAGGGTTTCTCTCTCTTGTTACTAAACAGTGGCCTATTAAACCTCAGATTGCAGCTGTTGGGTCTTGCTGCCTGGTTGGTGTGATCTGTGGTGGGAACCTTTACGTTGCCAACCTTGGTGATTCTCGCGCTGTTATGGGGAAACTTGTCAAGGCAACTGGAGAGGTTATTGCCATCCAGCTGTCAGCAGAGCATAATGCAAGCATAGAGTCTGTCAGACAGGAGTTGCATTCTTTGCATCCAGATGACCCTCAGATTGTAGTTCTAAAGCATAATGTATGGCGTGTAAAAGGCTTGATACAGGTTAGTTGTTTGCAAATAGATACTGATGTTCAAATTGACCACAGCCTGCTTAATTCTCATTCTTTCTAGTCTTTGCTATTATGTTTCATTTACATAGTAAACCTTCGCTGTGTTTGGTTGCCCTTTTTGAGAGTAACTCTCAACTTTCGGCACAGTTTTCAATAAATCTTTCTCTCTCTACTCATTACCCCTCCAACTCTCAAAAATAACTTTCTAAAAGCTCAACCAAACAAAGTGCTTGTCATTTGTGCAAGTCAAATTAAGAGTGTGAAGCATTTATCAACATCTGTGAATTGCCTTCTTTAGGGGGTTTAGGTGGAGTATACGTGATGAATTCAGCGGGTTTAGCTGGTCCGTTACCCTTACTATTGGTGTCTGTTTTGTGAAGAATTTTTAGGGTATATTTGGCTTTCACAGTGTGGAAATGTCATGCTAATATTAGATGGTTGAATAGTGAGGAGAAGAGTTTCTTTGGCATCCACTTTGACTTCAAAATGATTTTGTGGCTAAGAATTCAATGATGCGTGATAGCTGGTTTTTACCTTTCAGTTCCCTATTTGTTTTTTGTCTTTTCCTTCCCCACCCTCTCTTCATCAAAGCAGATAAGTTTTGGCATTAGTTTGACTACAAACCATAATTGCTGCACCCTTGGCTTTAGGTTCTACACGAATGACTAATTCGTGCTCCCATTATGGTGCCATGATTGGTAGGATTGTGCAACGTGTCGTTTGAGTATTCTCACGTTTCAACTTCTTTGTCTCCTGAGTCCTGAGTGATCTATTTTATTTTTGAGTCATAGTTTCCTTCTTTTGTCACTTCTTAGACCGTGTGTCCTTGGAAATCTGTATTTGTACAGTCTTGAAGTTCTTTTATGCTTCTGGTGATTTGGTTTTCTTGAGAAGTTATTCTGAGCTTTTAATATGTCACCTAAGGCTAAGGATTGCTCTCCTATTTTAAATAAATTGCTCAGGTTGCGAGGCAACATCTAGGGAAGCATTACATCTTGACAAAGCATGTGCCTTTGAAATTTATCATCTCAGGTTTCAAAAATGACTAATTGCTGTCCTACTGTCATATCATACTTTCCATTTTTCCAATCAACTTGTGGCCGATATTCTTGTACTTCTCTGCCATAGGCTTATTCACAGTGGAAGGCCATCGTGTAAATTGTGTTGTCTTTGGTCTGTGTCACCCATCTGGCAGTTTGCCATGTTAGCTTATGTGCTGCTTCATGTCTCATGTCATGGTAACCATAATTTATTTTTTTATACAAAAGCGAGCAATCTTTAACGACTATTATCAGCTGTTACGGATATACTGTTGAATTTTTTTGGAATTGTTTTTATTTCTACCCTGCTGGATGATTGTGGGTTTTATGTTGTAGATTTCTAGATCAATTGGTGATGTTTACCTGAAAAAGGCTGAATTCAACCGGGAGCCTTTGTTTGCTAAGTTTCGCCTTCGTCAACCTTTCGAAAGACCAATACTGAGCTCCGAACCATCAATTTCTGTGCATGAACTTCAACCAGATGATCAATTTCTCATATTTGCATCTGATGGTTTATGGGAGCACCTTAGCAATCAGGAGGCAGTAGATTTAGTACAAAATCACCCCCACAGCGTAAGTTGTTGATATTAACTTGGTTCTAATTCTATTGAGTATTGACTCTAACAATTGCTTTGCAGTGTTTTTAATTCCCACAATGCATGATTGAACCATTGGGTTCTTCTCGATAATCATCTTTACTCGTGTTGTAATCTCTATTATTGGGGTTTTGAAAAGCTAAATTTGATATCCTTATAGGCTGATTTTGGGTCATGGATTTTTGGTGGGATTCACTACTTGAAAGTAAGTTTGACATGGATAGCGAAGAAATAACTTTAGCTTCTTCTCTCCGTTATCTTCTTATGTTTTTCTTCAAATACTCCTTTCCCTCCATAAGTTCCTCTAGACTTCTACAAATCGATAATCGAAACACAACTGTTACTATATATCTAGAACCATTATGGAAATAGCATCAACCAGTTGGTTATGCACTTTTTGCGGTCTTATGCTGCGAAAGCATTGGCTGCTATGGTATGTGGACTATTCTAAATATGTTTTTGTATGTTACATGTTTCCACTATTGTAGTTGGACCATTCACCTAGGAATCACACAGACGTAGTAATTCAAATTTACCCTAAAACTGTACATAAACACCAGTATAATAATGCATGAAATGCTCTGGTACCATTTTTATACAATTCATTCAAGAAAATAGATGGGAGTACGCTCAGGAATAGACATACTCCTATTTTGTTGTGTCCTGGAGTCATTCATGTCAATAGGAATTGTACTATTATTATCATCATCATCATCATCATCATTATTATTATTATGCGGCTTTAGCCACATAGTATTAGGTTATGGTGACAAATGAATAAGAAAACAGGAGTTATTTTAGGACAATTGAAGTAAAAGAATGAAATTTTCCTTGATGCAGGGAAGTGCTAAAAGGCTTGTGAAAGCTGCACTGCTAGAAGCAGCTAAGAAAAGAGAAATGAGGTACTCCGATTTGAAGAAGATCGAACGTGGGGTCCGGCGGCACTTCCATGATGACATTACCGTCGTGGTTGTGTTTCTTGATTCAAATCTCGTGAGCCGAGCCAGCTCCCTTAAAGGCCATACCGTGTCGTTGAGAGGGGGTGGTGTACATCTACCTGCAAAAACTTTGGCCCCATATTCTACAGTTACAGAAATCGCTACCACTTAAATGAAATCGACCTTTTCGTCTAATAGAATATCATCCTTCTTCGAATAACTTGTGATTTCCATTGGCGGATTCACGGGCGATAAGAGATGGTTCTCACTAGAATTTTATTCTTTTTATGTTCAATGTAACATTTAACTTGGGACTGGTATCTTGTTGAGTTTCTGATAGAGGAAAAAGATGTATAAGTAAGAATCAGGGAAAAAGGGGTTCTAAGGAGAGATTTCTTTATGGAAAGACTATCTTATTTCTACTTGCTGTTTTTCCTTGCCACTTTGTTCCTTTTCTTTGTGAAGAGGAAAAAGATACAAGTAAGAATCAGGGAAAAAGAGGTTCTAAGGAGGGATTTCTTTATGGAAAGACTATCTTATTTCTACTTGCTGTTTTTCCTTACCACTTTGTTCCTTTTCTTTGTGAGGACCGGTATCTTGCTGGTTGTTGTATGGGCTCTGAATTGCATGGAAGAAAGAGAAAGTTAAACTATGTAGTGTGTAACATAGAAATGTTACGTAATCTTAGGTGCACGCAAGTTGGCTCGTACATCCGATTATAATAAAAAAAAAAATAGAAATGTTACGTAGTTATGAACAGGTGTGTACTCTAAAAAAGTGAAGTTATGTAAGTTAGTTGCGAGCTTTATGTTCCTTTGGTTTGAGCTTTTCCATTCTCATGGCAGTGTATAGGGGCTTCGGTGTTATTATGGTGAGTTATGAATAGGTGTGTAGGGTACGCACATATATTCTTGATTTTGATTAGATATGAAAATATTTGTATTGGTTACGAATTATTGTTAGTCATGCAAATTTTAGTTATAAGTTTGTACTAGCCTTCTCCATGGAAGAAACAATTTGCCTCTTTCTATTCCAAATTACAGAGAATACTGAAGTGGAAGCATTTGGTTTCAGAAAATAGGTGCAGCAGCAGTCAAACAATGTGCAGCCAAATCCTCATTCAAACTGTATCCTCCATTATTCCCCCAATGTCTTCTCATCTATATCAATGGATACACTACTACTACTACTAGCTTCAAAACACCTCAAACTTGTGCTTTGAAATGAGATGCTGTACATATTGCCGTGAAGTCTCGGAATCCGTAATCCATCAACACTCACAAGGCTCTGAGGCATTGTGCTCAGTCGATCGAGGATTCCCTTGATCAGTTGGCCGGCGGGATGTGCTGGTCGATCTCCAACGAGGTTGATTGTGAATGGAGTTCTCTGCTGAGTAGAGGGCTGCCTCTAGCTCTTGCCATACTTGGGTCATAGTCGGGAGTTTTTTCGGTACTTTCGCAACGCATCTTAGACCAAGTTGCCCCACTTTCAGCATCATTTCGGAGTTGTGAGGCTCTAGTAGAAGATTAGCATCTAAGATTTCCTCAACTTTGCCTCTCTCCAAGCTTGGCCTTGCCTGCATGTTGAACAAGAACAATGAATTCCCATTTTTAAATGCTTGTCCACTTCAATTGCATTGGATACCAAGGACTCAGGGACGGTGCTGCGCAGCGTGCTGTGCACAGAAAATTGCAGCTGCTCCGATCTCGCTCCGATGATCGGAAACGTTCACTTCGTAGAGCTTTTCAAGTAGAACAAGTGTACCAAAAATAAGCTTCATCGGCACTGGCCCCGAGTCCGGCAAACTTGGTGTGAAAAGAAAGAAAAGAACACTTCTTTGGTCTGATAAGAGATTAAAGACAGGAGCCCTTCTCTCTCTCTCTCTCTCTCTCTCTCTCTCTCACATGTTTGGATGAGTAAATAATACTACAAAGCATGCGAGCTAAGGAGGTGACTGAGCTGCGGTGTAGCCAAGAATTTTGCAAAGTGGACCCAAGGCAAAAGGCAAATGATTTTGGCACTCCACTTTTTTTATGATGGCACTCCAAATTTGTAGTGGAAAAATTATAAGCTTACTTACTCATTCAACAGTGTGTTTAGTGGATTGGCTTCTAGTTTTCTCCACAGCAGGCCTAGCAGCAAGCATCCAGTTGCAGAAGAATGACCCCAAAGCTGTAGACATCACTGAAGGGGCTCAAATGCAAACTTGAGCAATAGGCAGGGTCAAGGTACCCAGGTGTGCCTTTGATTTGGCTGCTCACATGTGATTTGTCCCCAATAGAACCTGATCTTACTAATCCAAAATCTGAGATTTTAGCCTCAAATCCTTCTCCTACTAAGATGTTACTTGGTTTTAGGTCCCTGTGGATTATGCTGGGCTTTATCGCTTGATGCGAATGAGCTATGCCTGCAAGAAGTGTACAACAATGTCAAAGTTAGGAAAATAGTTAACGAAATAGGAATTTTGTATAGATGATCTGTACAGAATGATGTGACGGTGGCATTTTCGCAATCATGAGCTACGATGATAGTTTTCGTTTCAAATTAAAAGACTAGAAAAGACTTATGTATGCAAGTCTTTGTTTGATTAGAATTACCCAATCACCAAATTTAGTTTCATGCTTGAGGTTATGTGTTTAACACTTACGCCATATCGCATGGTTGAGAGTGCCTGTATAATCATTTCCAAATGCACCAGATCCAACCAAGCAATCCGGGCTGAAATTTCCGGTGGCTTTTGCCAATTCTTCAAATTGGAATCGCCTCAATGTCACTTCCTCTGCATCCAAATTCCCTAAAATTTTTTTGGGTACCTAAATCAATTGATTTGTGAAGTATCGTAACAATAAATCTCTGCATATATAGGGAAGGAATAACTGTCAACACTTAACACACAACGTTTGGTTGCAGTTTTCCAATTCTGTTAGATAATAGTAACCTCAACAAACTTTGGACTGTGTGGTTCAGATTTGGACTGTCTCGTCTCGTCCAAAAAGTTGGACAGGAGAGAATCCGAACCCTTCTGAAAAACAGCAAACGGAATACAGAAGTATGTTTGCATTTCAAAAACTTAGTAGCTAGGGAAAACCTTCTTGTTCTGAGCGTTGTCTGCAACTGCGGCAGAGTTTGGTCTTGATAAAGCAGCACAAAAATGCACCAAACAAGATGGCTACAATGCCAAAGGGAAATCCCCACCATATGTGTTTACGGCTAAGTACTGAATTATGCATTTCGGATGGCCCAATGCTCAATGCCTGTGAAGCTTCAGTTGAAGAGTTTGTCTGATCCATTCTGATCATTTGCTATCTTCCCAGAAAACAGAAAGCCTGTTTCAGTCTAATATGGCATATGTTTGTATGTATAAATACATATAGACCGAGCGAGGGGGAGGGGGATACAGGCACCCACGTATTGTGTCAAATCAAAAAAGAAAATGACGCCATATTCATTTTGACAAATATGAGATTTTTAATGTCGATGAATTGGTAATCGGCCCGTTAAAGTAATGGATTCGGAGGAATAATCGATCTCACCGTTCACTGGCCTGAAGAATTATTCAATTTAGCATGCGTTGAGAATCAGATTTCATTTTCTAAGATCAGCACATATCGGATTTGTTGCACGGAAATTCATAAAAAAAAGAGTATGTTTATGGACCTATGGTATACCTAGGTGTTCCATAAATTGATATGTAGTTTTTTAGTGTATGTAACGCAGATTTTTTTTTTTTGGATGGAACACTTTGTTTTGGTTAGTTACGCAAGAGTATAGGAAGTACATGGTTTCGAATAGTTTTGGAGGATGATATGCATCTTTTTGGTATCTGGTACGCATGTTTTTTGGGTACGTATTCTCAATGGGTCTCGCTCCTCTCTAGTCCGAACCACGAGCAGAATAGAACCGTGTATTGATAGATTCAATGATTTGGATTTTTTCATACACTTTTATCGGTAAGAATACACTCTGTTTACACTCATTTTTGGCCAAATTTTAAAAAGGAATTTGTTAATGGATTAATGGCCCAAAATGTTATTTTGGGCCTTGGTAGAATTAGGCCTTGATTGAATTTGGATCTTTGGTAGAATTTAAGTGGCCACAATTAGGCCGAATTGAATTTGGAAGGGTTGAATAGAGTTTAAAAATTGATTGGGCCGCATTAGTTTGAAGCATGACCCAATTAGTTAAAGCCCAAGCCCAAATCAATAAAGGCCCAAGTTCATTGTTAAGCGTAGGCCCATGTAGTCCAATTGATTACAGGCCCAATTTCGTTTTTCAGGTTTGGGCCCATTTTCTAAGGGCCTAGATTAATCGAGCCTGCACAAGCAACTCAGGAGCACACATCAACCGTTGGATCAAACAAATCTTAGCCGTTGTAACAACTTGTCCACACATCTTTGTGTTTTATAATAGAGATAGAGATTATTATTATTATGGAGTAGTAGAATGATCCAAAAAGGAATCCAAATATAACTTCACACATTTAGAGCAACTCGAGCCATTACTCTACTCCTTCCCAAAATTCAAAATCACAATCAAACAATCAAAATGAGTTTTATCTTCTCTCGCAGATTTATACTTGGATATTACTTACAATGGACTGCTAGTCTGCTATTTTGATTACATATTGTAATGGGTCAAATCATGCAAAATGTTTACCTCTTTCCATGTGACTTGGTTTTATTTTTAGGTTGGTTTGCTTTCTATGAATGGTAATTTACCAAAACAAAAAAAGAAAAGAGGTTCATCTTGAGTTCAAATGATTTCGCTAAAGTTATAATTCAACTAACTAGTAATTAACTACCGAGTAGAAAAGCAATAAGTGTTTGACCTCCATGATGTCGTATACTCGAATCCCATGCATAGAAGTCAAATATTCCAAATCTTGAGCTACTAGATGGTTTGTCCTGTCGTTAAACTATTTTGATAGTGTTGTATTTCTCATCTCTTCCAATTACCTTTCACCAACTTCAAACTTTTGTGTTCTAGAGCATCAATCTAACTCTAGCTAGAGTTCGGATTCACTTAAATTTCTTTTGCAGGAAATCACATCCTGTGACTAAGAGAGGCCCGCAGTAAGGGACATAGACAGTTGGGATCCAGAAAATTGGTCCAGATAAATCAAAAAATTACTCATGTAAGAGTGCATATGAAGGTGAAAGCCTAGAGAATAAAATTCCTTGTTTGAAAAAAAAATGATAAAGATCTTAAATAGTTTAGAGGTGCTTATCTAAAATTTCAGGAAAAATCAGAAAGTTTTCATTTTTTTGACAACTGAGGGATTCATTGAAAGAGCAAGAAACAAGATACAGGGAACTAGGGAAGGTATACCTTCCGAAAATACAAGTCTAGCAACTAGCTAACATTAAACAAGAAAGTTAGAAATATGCCAAGATTGGCATGAGGCAGGACAAGAGCAGGGTTTTGAACAGAGAATCATGTATTATCCAACCACCGGGGTGGTAGTTCAAGTGGCTAAGGCAGTCGGGTTAAAACCCTCTCCCTTCCAGCGGTCTTGAGTTTGAGTTGACTTAGAACCAGATAGTTGGGTTGTGGGGGCCCAGGGCCGGCCCCGATATTTCGGTTGTCCAAGCCCGATAATATGCTTTGTTGCCCACTACCAAGTCAAACAAAACCAAAAAAAACATGCAGGTACAAAAAAAAATAAAAAATCAAAGTTACATTTATTCTTTTAGTTTGAATAACATCCAAAAAATCAACATCAAAATGGAACCCTGGTTATAATGTTTTAAGATTATCGTGATCAGATTCAAAGAAAACTTCTCTTTGAATTTTTTTAAAGCAAATTCTTCAATTGAGTTGTCGTACTTTACTTTTTTAAGGACTCGGGGTCCGTTTCGCTAATTTGTGATTTTTTGGCTTTTTAGTTGATATATGTGAGGAGAATGACCTATCCCAACAAGCGTAAAAGGTAAATAATAATAATAATAATAATAATAACCCAAAAATGCTCTTACTGGAACTCTATTTATTTTAGCTAATATATTGAAAGAGTTTATTTTTTTAAGAAAATAAGAAAGTTTGCTTCATACTTTAACTATGATTTGTGTGAAACAAATAATAACCAGATATATCACTTGCATGTTGTTTTGTTTGTCAAAAATAGAGAAATAAAGGAAATAGCAGCCTAAAAGGGCAAACTGGGATTCGAACTCAGCTCCCACGGGTACTTACGGCAATGTGAGAGACCACGATGCCAAGCACAACTCTATGTTACTTTAGAAACATTTGTATATTTATATCCAACATACATTTTTTTTTTTTTGGTTGCCCCAGCCCGGGGGGTTGCCCAAGCCCGAAGGCTTGCGGGGCTTACCCCGGGGCCGGCCCTGTGGGGGCCTCATTATGTCCACCTGCATTTTGGTGGGATTTTGGTGATGGGTCCACAACATGGTGATAAAACAAATGTTTCCTCCCCTGCCGGATTAACTATGGCTCAAATTTGAACATTTCAGGGCAAGTGAGTTCCCTTATGGTCACGCCTAAGGAGAATCAACTACTCTGGTCGCCCCAGCCCACCTTTTCATTGAGCAAAGAAAAATGTACTGATTATCCAAGTTTTGTCCAATCGTACTAGAGTTTTTTTTTTTCCCGTGGGGGGCCGGGGGGGAGTTGGCATTTATTTTGTTACATTGCATATTGCATTCAACCAAGGACGAGGTAGATATTTTTGCCACCAAATTTAGGGTTCTTGCATCACCTTAGTTCAAATGGCCAGCTAATGTGATAGGCCCAAGGTATAGCAGGATTAACTGAAATTGGAGGCTCAAAAATATACAATATGGATCTTGTTTGAAAGATCTTTTAAATGATGAAAAAAAAAATTTAAAAATTATTTTCGTAAGCACATTATTTTAAGCTTGAAAATTGAAAAGAAATACTTATTTTTTAAGAATGTGCAGTGGAATGGACTTGGAACATCTTTTTGGTGTTTCTTGGAGTAGCATGGTTTGTTCTTTTAAAAGTCAGATTTATGGAAAGAACACACTCCAAACATTTGTTTGGTTGACGGTTTGTGAAACTTATGCTTGATTTACGCTCAACAATAAGTAAGATGTGAAAACGATATGAAAACGATGATCGCTCTTATTTTCAAAGTAGATTGTAAAATAGCATTTGGTTTGTTTTGGTTGATGGTTTGTGAAACTTATGCTTGATTTATGCTCAACAATAAGTAAGATATGAAAACGATGATCGCCCTTATTTTCAAAGCAGATTGTAAAATAGCATTTGGTTAAGTACTTATGAAAACAACCAAACAAGACCGCCATTCATGACAAGATTCAAAATGTTATTTTGCAAGTGTTTAGAAAGAAGCCAAGGCAGATTGTAAATAGCATTTGGTGAAGTACTCAAGAAAACAACCAAACAAGACCGCCATTCATGACTAAGATTCAAAATGTTTGAAATTTTTCAAGTTTCTGGAAGGAAGCCTCCATTCTGGAAAGTATTGACTAGTATAACTTTGCTCTCAATTAGAGGCAAACATTACATCAGAAAGCCAAAATTAGGCAGGCATCAGTGAGCAAACTTTGAAAGTAACATGCTAGGAGGCTGCAAAATTTCCAAGATCATTAAAAACTTGATCACTCTACAGGATGCAATATTTTAGGTGGATTTATATTCTTTATTTATTTTTTCGGTTCGGCCATCAAGGATATTCGGGCCAGATTATGTGCATCTTAACTGATCCCCTTCCTAATCCGGTCAAATGCAGGCCATCCACATGGGGACTAGGTGGATTCACAACCAGTTGTTAAAAGGGTGATTAGTAACATTAAGGGCCGTTTTGTAGCCCTCTAGTTTGGGGAGAATTATTTACTATAAGAGGACGATATGACAGAAGGTTGAAAATGTTAAGAAGAGAGATTAGTTTATACTTGGTCTAGTTTATAATTTGTATGGGTGGAAAAACTGGGGTGGGTGATTTTAAAAAATGACAACTTTAACCCTTCAAAGTTCCATTTCATGCCCAAGTTTGGAGGTGGGGAGAGTTAATTTTGGACGGGGCATTTCTGTAAACAGTCAGGTTGCAGAGGGAATTTAGTTTCCGGGATAACTAATCCGGATGTGTTTGTCTATCATACACCGAATTAACTAATCCCAGATTGGTTAGTTCGGACAATTACTCTATCCGGTCCGGTCACAAAACAGGCCCCAAAGGGGACAGAGAAGAATTTTCATTCCAAGATAAGAATTTTTGACATCAAAAAAGAACTTCATAGATATAAAAAGAGTCAATACATGAGTTAACATAATACAGCACCCATGAACAAAAAGACAACCAAACTAAGAGATTACAAGCTAAAGGCAGAGTACAACAAGCATAAACAAGGAAGCAACTCCCAAAGCAAAAGATCCACTTGAAAGACTATCCGTTATCAAAGGGATAGGATATATCAGCTTCCAAGTGAATCCTGGAAGATGCAGCAAATCGTGCCAAAAGGTATGCTTGATGAACTTTGATGCGCTCACAAAACTCATCACAGAACTAATTAGTAACTCGAAAAGTTTTTATACACAAAGCTGGTGAAGTACAATGACCAAACTCGTGGTACATTGCATTCGTACAAAAATGTACAAAGTGATCCGGAAAATGGTCTATCTGAGTGTTTTCAAGAACAAAACAGAAAAATCCTGCAACTAAGAAATAACCAAAGAACTCTTTGGGTCCGGAAAATTTACATCAAGACGTAATTACAGATCTCTTCTGCATAGAGGGCAAGAACCATGTCTTACCAGCCACTCATCAATGCATGGTAGGTGGAACATGTGATGACAATGGGGCAAACTTCTAACAGTCTCACCAAGCTGAAAGTCCTGAACGTGTAAAATGCAGAATTTGTGATTAGAAGAGGTTTTTCACAAGAAAATCTTACTCGTAAATGTCTACATCTATGTTACATGGACTCCTCTAAATGTATAGTGTAACCGTGTTGCACACTTGAGCAAGGACATGTGCACCGTGTTAAACATATCAACTGGGCATTCAGTTGGAAGTATATTTAGCGGTTGAAGGTACCGCGTCACTATGCATTAACCTTGCATATTAAATGAAACGCCATTACCTTGTTAACTTCGAAAAACAACAGAAATGTGTTACAACATATGAATATTTTGCGGTGTCCAGATCCAATACCTGAAGACACACGGAACAGGAGGCTTTCTCCCCGGATGCATCTACATTATTGTTGCTAGTGATTTTGACCTTTGGGATCTTTTCAACTCTATCTCCAGCCAAACCCTTAGAGCCCCCAGTGTCAAACATATTGGGGATCTCTTCAAAACTTACTTCAACAGCACCCATCTAATCAAACACATTGAAATCATCAGCAAATATAAGTATAAAAAGTCGTCATCAGTACAAGGCTTTACATAGCTTGTGTCTGAGATGTAAAGTACCTGACTTTGCACTGCACTCAACATGGCCGGACCGATTCTCTCACGCACCAGTCTACCACTTAGAAGGCTTGCAATAACATCAATCTTCAAAAAATTTAAAAGAATCATCAAATGATTTTTAAATTGAGATTTTGCTTTTTAAATATGTAAATATCGGAATAATTCATCAACTAAAACGGAACATGTGTGGGCTGTGCTTGGATTTTGTAGAGGAACTTCACGGGAATGGACAATGAGAAGGAAACAAATAAATCAATTTGATTCTTCGCCTCATTATCTTCTTATATTGTCATTTGAACTATTCATTTCCCTTAACAAATCCCTCAACAAATCCACGACCCCAACACAGCTATCTTGAAATGGGGCCGGAAAAACGATCGCTTACCAAGTAGAGCAGACACTCAATTCCAGATTCATCTGATTGCCAGAGAACAAGTGAAGCTTCGAAAACCTCAATAGAGAAAACAGCTCCAGAGATGGCTCCAACTGCAGCCCCACGCACAAACCCGCTCTCGGTCTCTTGGCCTATCAAAGCTCCCGTCATTGCTCCTAATAAAGTACCCACTGTCCATAACAAGGCAATTCCTCGCATTACTAGCTAGTCAGCATAATATTTTCATAAGCAGACAAAAAATGAAAAACATTCATCGTGTTCCTGTCATTCTATGCAAATCTTTGTTTTGATGACACGGGGGTCAGAGCTAGGTTCCAACAAATCCTTGGGCATATCAACCGCAAGAAGAAGTAAGGAATGAAATTAACCATTAGTCCACCCATTGAAATTGGAACATGAGACCTCCTGATTCTACGCATAATAGATTTGGATGGCCATATCTTACAACGAACAAGTGTGTATCTCATTCTCTTCAACCATCCCGGCTCAAATCCAACAAACAGTAGAGTTAAATCCTTAACCCACAAGGCAGCCTTTTATTGTTCAAAGAAGTGAAAGATCAGGACGCTAAGTGGATGTATGGGAGGGATTGTTTGGCTTCATTTCGGAATGTGCGATCGTGATTATAGATTAAAGATTGCTCGTGAGGAATTCACAGAATGCATTATTAAACCAGGCATAAGGTAATCCAACGCCACCTCAAATTATTAAACCCCAATTCACATTCTATAAAACCTGGGAGTAAGTGTTAAACATTGAGCCAAAGAACACAACCTAATTCCAATCTTTTCCCAGCCAAAGACATTGCAATGATAAATCGCCATTTGATCAACAAAACCATAGAATCTTTTTTTATTTGATAACTTAGCAGTTCAGACCAGCTCACGTGCACCTTGACTAATCCCTGGATACCAATCCCACCGTCCACTAAGAATTCGTACTAATCGAAGGAAGAACATCTACCTTTCAAAGAATTTGAAGGTAGTGTCTCTAATTAAACACCGCGTATTATCAACCCCAATTCATTATCTACAACCAATTAACCATGATTGCGAAGGGTTGATATTACAGCAAAATAACCTCAAAGGCACAAACTAATACCAGTCTTTTGCAAACCCAGGTCAGAAAACGAATGCATTTTGCAAACCCAGGACAGCAATCTGGAAAACAAATTTGAGTAAAGGTTCCATATACGTACCTAAAGCGAAGAAGAAGGTGAAAATCGCAGAAAATACATTCCCAATGACCGTAGAGACCGCGAATCTGAAGAATTCTTTGGCTTTATCGACCAAATTCCCGAACGAATACGAAGGCAGGGAATGAGACGGGTATCCATAAACCTCCATCGATTTTACCAAGAACTAGTTTAATTTGCCTTTCTCTGATCGAATTTTGCGTGCATATAAAAAGACACACGCATACGTCTCTGTATATATATGGGGTTTAGGGAGAGGTAAGGTTGGAGGGGATTTTCAATCGAGTATGCTTAGTCGTTAAGAGCAGGTGAAATGAACCCACATCCACATATGAGAAACGAAACCAACTCGCATTAATTGGCTGCCTTTTTTTCTTCTTCTTTTCTTCCCTTTCTATTAACAGCAATTCTCTCTCTCTCTCTCTCTCTCTCCGTCGGACCAAATCAAAATGGGTTTTTATGAAGAAATGGTTGTTCAATCAAAGACACGAGAGAGGGAAAGTGGAAGGTTCTGGGTTGACAAATTGGAGGTGAAGGGTAGGCGTCCACACAAGATCACAGGCCAAAGTTTATGATTTTATTGTCAATCACTCGTTTTCTCTCCACGGAGAAAATTAGGAGAGAGAGAGAGAGGGGGACAGGAGAGAGAGGCAGAGCCCCTGAATGTGAGACTAGTTGCTTGGTAATTTGTTACCCATTGATCAGGTTAGATTCTTGAAGTCAAGTAGCAACAAGAACTAGTGCTCACGGTTTGCCTTTAACCGGATTGAGGGTTAGTCTTTGTGTTTTTTTTTTTAATCAGCGAGGGCTAATCTTGTTAGAGAGAGTCAGGGGGCTAATATGTTTGGTGAACAAAATTCAACTCATGATTGGTTGATAAGTTTGCTCTCTATTGATTAGGGTTTGATTCTTGAAGTTAGATCACAAGATAATAACTTCTTATAAATTTTCTAGTTTCGATGTTGATGGTGCCTTTGACCGGACCGAGGGCAAGTCTGGTTAGAGAAAGCCCCGAGGGCTAATTTGGTTGATTAGTGAGTTTGTTTCCCATTGATCAGCGTTCGATTCTCGAAGTCAAGCCGGATGGAAATAACTTTGAGCAAGTCTACAGTTCCCGATCGGAATCCCGACGCCTTGCCGGTCAAGCTCTAGCCACCGGACGGCCGATCCGAGCCGTCCAAAAATTCTAAAAAAAAAAAACCAAGTGGGCCTATAAGAGAATAAACGGCATCCGACATGTATAAGTGGCCGATCCAAGCACTCCATTTTTGTGTTTGGATTGGCAAAAAATGAAGTGTTTGGATCGGCCAAAAATGGAGTGCTTGGATCGGCCACTTACATACATCGGATGCCGTTTATTCTTGCTTGACCCCACTCGGTTTTTTTTTTTTAGAATTATTGGACGGATCGGATCGGCCGTTCGGTGGCCGGAGTGTGCCCGGTGGAGCGTCGGGATTCCAATCGGGATTTCCCGATCGGGAACTTTCTGAATAACTTTTCATGAATTCTCTACTTTCGATGCTTATTGTCTACCTCTTATTACACCAGAGAGGAGATTAGTTAAACAAAAAGTCTAAGCATCTCGACCGTGGATCCCGACCGAATTTCTGACGCTTCGCCGGGCCCACTTCGGCCACCGAACGGCTGATCGGAGCCGACCAAAAATTCTATAAAAAAAAACCGAGTGGGTCGGGGCAAGATTCAACGGCATCCGATGTGTGTAGGTTTCCGATGCAAACACTCCATTTTTTTGTATGGATCGGCCAAAAATGGAGTGTTTGGATCAGCCAAAAATGGAGTGCTTGGATCGGCCACTTACACACGTTAGCTGCCGTTGACTCTTGCTCTAGCCCACTCGGATTTATTTTTTAAAATTTTTGGACGGCTCTGATTGACCGTCCAGTGGCCGTAATGTGTCCGGCAGGGCGTCGGGATTCCGATCGAAATTTCTCCCATCGGGAACTGTAGCCTTACTCTTAGTTAGAGCATGTACATCAGTTAGGTATATGAGGCATTTTAAGGTAAAATAGAGAACGAAACTCACAAAAGTCAGCTGCAGCAGCTTAGCAAAACAGGAAGGTATTTTACCTTTTAGAAAAATGCTCGCTTGTTTTCCCAAGCAACTGTTCACCTCTATCCATTAAAATATAATTTTTTTTGCAGGTTTTAGAGATAAAGGGAGGTAGATTGAAAGCAGGGCCCAAGAAAGCTAGGAAGTACACAGAGGCTGCTGTAGGGAGTGTTGAAAATTGCCTAGCTTAATGTACTGTTCATAGCAATTTTGGCTCAAATTTTACCTAATTTGGTGTACATGCTCTAATACTACGTAAAATAATTTTGAGGGAAAAGAGAGAGAGAGAGAGAGAGAGAGAGAAGAAAGGTCTATGTGGATCCGGGGGCTCTGCTGCCCGGGGGGCCCAGGAGCCCCTACCCAACCCCAACCCACCCCCTAAACGCCATCGTTTTCTTTAAAAAAAAAAAATTCTAACCACCAACTTGCAATCCTATGGAGCAGAAATGTAATTATGAGAGTCTTAGAGGCAAAATTTGATTACGTCTCTTTAGAATAATATGATCAGAATAATAAAATCTTCACACCCATACAAACGGATTAAAAATTAGAGCACTTAATTTTTTAACTATATTTTTTAATATATATATTTTTTAATATATAAACGGTCAAAAAAAATAAATTAAGTCAAGTATGAAATTTTTCACTCTATTTGAATCAGTGCAAAGATCTTGTTAATATGATCAGAATAACAAGATTTTTGCACCGATTCAAATGGAGTGAAAAATTTCACACTTAACTTATGCTTTGTTTGGATTAGGATTTGAAAAGCATTTTTGAAAAATAGTAGGGGTAATGAGTGGAGAGAGATAGAGAGAGAAAGATGGAAAGTAGAGGGAATCTTTTGAAAAAAAAATTTTGAATCGTGAAGTGAACAAGGCATATTAATTTTTTGAGACCGTTTATATATTAAAAAATATAGTTAAAAAATTAAGTGCTCTAATTTTTAATCCGTTTGTACGGGTGTGAAGATCTTATTATTCTAATCATATTATTCTAAAGAGACGTAATCAAATTTTGTCTCTAAGGCTCTCATAATTACATTTCTGCTCTATAGGATCGCAAGTTGGTGGTTAGAATTTTTTTTTTTAAAGAAAACGGTGCCGTTTAGGGGCTGGGTTGGGGCTCCTGCGCCCACCGGGCAGCAGAGCCCCCGGATCCGGTCTATGTATAGGTGGCAGAGATATTTTCATTGGGTGGGTCCGTTTGTATGTGATTAGGGGCGTGTGGGATCTATACCGTGGAATAAAGTGCTTCTGGTCTTTTAATTGGTTGGGTTTGTTCGGACGCTGGAATGTATGCGTGTTGCGTGGAGCAACAACCATAAGATTGTGACCGTACGAACATGACACGGATGCGTGAACGCGAGCGCGATCGTGAAAATACTTTTAAAATATATCCTAAATTATTGAAATTCGTGAGAACACGAGGAAAGTACGAGAATTGAGAGCCGGAGGGCTGTGATCATATGACTAAAATCTAACTAGACCAATGATTTTTTATTTTTTTGAACTGACCACACTATGAAATTGAAATTGAAATGTGAAATGTTAAAATGCTTTAGGAGCCTTAAACATTGAGGATCGGTTCCTCGGCGGTACCTCAAAGAAGTTGAACCGCTTTTAATCCGCTCGTTAGTGGGTCCTTTGTACGCCCATTTCTACGATTAAGGTCCTTTCACTTTTTAGACTCCGTCGAGAAAGTCAACTAGGCTAAAAATCATGTTTATCGACTTTGGTTTGTTATTTTTTCGAAGCATATTCATGTAATCAAAAATGGTAAAATTTCTTTTTTGAAACTCTAAATCAGAACTCGTTTTTCACAACAAAGATGTATTCTAAAAAGCATATCAGCGTTTTTATGTGTGTGACGTAATTGATGTTATTGACGGTGTCTCATCATCAAAGTGGGTCTAGAAAAGGCCCACAAACCGACTGGACAAATGGACTAGAGACGGTCTTCTTCAGTAACAATATTAATAAATTCATTTTACTATTTTAAATGTGCTTTTCGTTCCAAATTGTGGGTTAGGAAATAGGGAACGGCTTTTCCGCGTTTTGGGGTAAGCTGCACCCTGTACAGTTTGGCTTGTTCCGACCCCATTTTGCACTCATTTCAATAATCAATTTTGTTCACATTGTAAAGTTCATTGAGTACAACATTCACTTAAAAAATCAAGTCAATTGAATTCGATTGATAAGTGTATCCCGATCAGATATTATTCGGTTTATGATTAAGTTGAAGTTTTACGTGACTGTTTTGTCCAATGCTTTTTCTTATGTGAACGGATTCGATTATTGGAATGAGCTCGAAATGGGGTCGGAACAAACCTAACCACAACTGCAAGGGGTGCAGTTTTCATGCAGAGAAGTCGTTTCTTTAAATTTTATAGTGTCTACTCACAAGCAAATACAATTTGGATCTAAAATGGCACTATTATTTGAGGAGTCGGCCTTGTTTGTTTTGAGATTTCAAAATTTTGGGCA
>BPLS01000219.1:131024-168106 GCA_019656275.1 Rhododendron kiyosumense | reverse complement strand
TCAAAATGATACTTGCATGTCTTTCAGGTTTTAGAAGTTCTGAGCAGAATAAGCGATGAAGACTCTGAATTGTTAGGCTTGAACCCCTTATACGTTCGTCCAGATTGGATGATTCTTCAAGTTCTTCCAATACCTCCACCTCCTGTGAGGCCATCGGTCGTGATGGATGGCTCATCCAGGAGTGAGGCAGGAATCTTTTTGTTGCATTCTTTAAATGTGTTAAGGACACCGGTCTCCAGTTTTTTATTCCATATTGGACTCAATTCCATGAATTTCTATTAAGTTGGGAAGGTAATTGATTTTCAACTTATGACCTGAAGTCCATGGGTTCGTTCTGACTCTGTGCTCTTTTGCAGGATGATTTAACTCATCAACTGGCTATGATTATCAGACACAATGAGAATCTAAGGCGACAGGTTAAGAATGGAGCTCCTGACCATGTCATCGCAGAGTTTGCTCAACTGTTACAGTTTCACATAGCTGCATATTTCGATAATGAATTACCAGGGCAGCCAAGGGTATGGTTACTTGTCATACTCCCAAACTCCTTGACAGTTGGCTATATGTACCAAAAATTTCATCTACCTCTATACTTAGCAGGCTACACAGCGATCGGGTAGGCCTATCAAATCGATATGCAGTAGGCTTAAGTCTAAGGAAGGGCGGATCAGAGGTAACTTGATGGGGAAACGGGTTGATTTTTCTGCCCGGACAGTGATCACACCAGATCCAAATATTAATATTGATGAACTGGGAGTGCCATGGAGTATTGCCTTGAATCTCACATATCCAGAAACTGTGACCCCTTATAACATCAAAAGGTTTCTTACTGGTTTTTTTTTGTCCAACCGTCTTTTGTTACTTATTATTACTGCAACCTTTTCTGTAATATGTCCACTTATATTTAGGTTGAAGGAGCTTGTTGGATATGGCCCTTATCCTCCGCCAGGCAAAACTGGTGCGAAATATATTATCAGGGATGATGGACAAAGGCTTGATCTTCGTTTCCTGAAGAAAAATGGCGATCACCATCTTGAACTTGGGTACAAGGTAAATTCTATGACATTTTATGCTTCTCACTTAGATCTTGTATCTTTTTATCACCAGTAACTAGCCTCTGCTTTCACTAATGCAGGTTGAGCGACACTTAAATGATGGAGATTATGTACTGTTCAACCGACAGCCTAGCCTTCATAAAATGTCTATCATGGGGCATAAGATCAAGATTATGCCACACTCAACTTTCCGTCTGAATTTATCTGTTACTACACCATACAATGCTGACTTCGACGGCGATGAAATGAACATGCATGTACCCCAGTCACTTGAGACTAGAGCTGAAGCGTTGGAGCTTATGATGGTGCCTAAATGCATTGTGTCACCGCAGTCCAATTGCCCTGTAATTGGAATTGTCCAGGATACTCTATTAGGATGCCGCAAGATCACTAAAAGGGATACCTTCATTGAGAAGGTAAAGTTGAAATGGTTATTATTGGATTTTAGTGCTATTTAATTTGATGGATTTTAGGTCTGAATCTGACCTAGTGTTTTATCTTCTACAGGATGTTTTTATGAATATTTTGATGTGGTGGGAGGACTTCGACTGGAAAATACCTGCTCCGGCAATTTTGAAACCCAGGCTGCTTTGGACAGGAAAACAACTTTTTAGCCTTATCATACCAAAACAGATAAATCTTCTAAGATATTCGGCCTGGCATGAGGAAACTGAAAAAGAACATATAACTCCTGGAGATACTCGAGTTCTAATAGAGAAAGGAGAACTACTTTCTGGCACCCTATGCAAGAAGACACTTGGGCCGTCTGGTGGTAGTCTTATTCATGTAATTTGGTATGTATGCATGCTTTGTGAATTATGATTCCGGGGTTATTAATGTTGTTTTACTTTTGGGGGGCTAGATTTAGCATTGTATGGAATAGCCAAATCGGTATCACAGTTTTAGGATTGCATGTCAATGGGTTTTCCCATTTATCCATATTGTGCAGCACATATTTTTCATTTGCTATATCTCGGATTTATTTTTTTATATCAAGTTATGAACTTTTATGCTCGGTCATGCAAGCAATGGCTGAAACATTAGATCTTTGACTTCTTGAAGTTGCATATGTGAAATATACATTCTGATAAGAAAAGATGGTGTATACAGGGAAGAGGTTGGTCCAGATGCAGCTCGCAAATTTTTGGGACATACACAGTGGCTTGTTAATTACTGGCTTTTACAGGATGGTTTTAGCATCGGGATTGGAGATACAATTGCTGATTCTGCCACCATGAAAACAATCAGTGGGACTATATCTCAAGCAAAAACTCAAGTGAGAGAACTTATCAGACTTGCCCTAGAAAAGAAGTTGGAGGCAGAACCTGGACGGACCATGATGGAATCGTTTGAAAACAAAGTCAACGAGGTGCTTAGCTCAATTAATTTGAGTTCTGTAACCTAGTTGGTAAATAAATGTACATACGCATATTATCTACTCACACATTATCTCATTCATAAGCATAAAAAACTGGTGTCCATGTGTGTCTGTTACGGGACAGAATACTTCCTTAATATAATGGCAGCTAATTGTGGACTTCATTTTTTCACCGATGAGGATATGAATCATTATTAATTCCAAGAGAGAAAGTGTTTATATGATGGAACGCCTAACATACTAGTTGATTTAACTGAATATTAGTTAAGAATGTTTTTGCAAGTACACAGTGGTAATTGGAATATAGTAGAATGGATAAGATTAAGGGAATATAGCAGAATGGAGAAGATTAATGGTTGATTCCGGTGTTTGACAGGTAACATATCTTATAACTAACAGACATTAGCCAAAGACATAGGGGCATTTGGATTCTTAGGGCGAAATTGCTCAGTTCGCCCCTACGAATCCAAAAGTAATACTTATAGATGCCCGTTGGAGCTGATTTTTTATATGGCCCCATAAAATAATATTAAAAAATTTATGGATATTTTTTTAGATTTTTGTGGGACCTGAAATGGGCCCAAACGCATTTTTTCTTGCGTGATTCTCTGCAAATCTTCCTTGCGAATAGCAGGACTCTATTTCCCATGTTGTAAACCATACTTGTACTACACCCAGACCTAGATAAAAATCAGTATTTACCCTTCCTGTATTTGATCCTGTTATTTTATCTTGTTTGAGAAACAAATGTATTCACCTTGAGGCATAAGGTACCATTCTTTTCTCTTCCAGTATTTTACTGAATGGCTGTTGGTCTCTGTTTCCAGTCATTGAATGCAGCTCGTGATGCTGCTGGGAGTAGTGCCCAGAAAAGCTTATCAGAGAGCAACAATCTTAAGGCAATGGTTACCGCAGGATCTAAAGGAAGTTTCATCAATATATCACAGATGATTGCTTGTGTGGGGCAGCAGAATGTTGAAGGTAAGCGAATCCCTTTTGGGTTCAGAGATCGGACTTTGCCGCATTTTACCGTAGATGATTATGGTCCAGAAAGCCGTGGGTTTGTGGAGAATTCATATCTACGAGGGTTGACTGCACAAGAGTTCTTCTTTCATGCTATGGGTGGCAGAGAAGGTATTATAGACACTGCAGTGAAAACTTCTGAAACTGGGTACATTCAAAGGCGATTGGTGAAGGCTATGGAGGATATTATGGTCAAATATGATGGAACAGTGAGGAACTCTTTGGGGGATGTGATTCAGTTTCTCTATGGGGAAGACGGTATGGATGCAGTGTGGGTAGAAAAACAGCAGCTGGATACTCTGAGAATGAAGAAATCAGATTTTGATGCTACTTTTCGATACGAGTTTGATGATGAAAACTGGAAGCCAAATTACATTGCATCTGATTACAATGAAGATTTGAAAACGATACCAGAGATTTATAATGTGTTTGATGCTGAAGTTCAGAAACTTGAAGACGATAGATACCAACTTGCGACGGAGATTGCAACCACGGGTGATAGCTCTTGGGCACTTCCAGTTAATATCAAGAGATTGATATGGAATGCACAAAAAACCTTTAAAATTAACCCACTGGAGTGTTCTGATATGCATCCGATGGAGATTGTGGAAGCTGTTGACAAGCTTCAGGAGAGACTTAAGGTTGTTCCTGGTGATGATTTGATTAGTATTGAAGCCCAGAGGAATGCAACTCTCTTTCTCAACATCTTGCTTCGTAGCACATTGGCCAGTAAAAGGGTGTTGAAGGAATACAGGCTTACTCGGGAAGCATTTGAGTGGGTTATTGGTGAAATAGAGGCTCGCTTCTTACAGTCACTAGTAGCACCTGGAGAAATGATAGGTTGTGTTGCGGCACAGTCCATCGGTCAGCCAGCTACTCAGATGACTCTTAATACATTCCACTATGCTGGTGTTAGTGCCAAGAATGTTACTCTTGGTGTTCCAAGGTTGAGAGAGATCATTAATGTAGCTAAGAATATCAAAACGCCATCTCTCTCTGTGTACCTGAAGCCTGAAGTGAATAAATCGAGGGAAAAGGCAAAGAATGTCCAATGTGCACTGGAATACACTAATCTGCGGAGTGTCACACAAGCTACAGAAGTATGGTATGATCCGGACCCCAAGAGCACTGTCATTGAAGAGGATGTTGACTTTGTTAAGTCCTACTATGAAATGCCCGATGAAGAGATTGATACGGAGAAGATTTCACCATGGATGCTTCGCATAGAGTTGAATCGTGAGATGATGGTGGACAAGAAGCTGAGTTTGGCTGATATTGCGGAGAAGATCAATCTTGAGTTTGGTGACGATCTGACGTGCATATTCAATGATGACAATGCTGAAAAGCTAGTCCTTCGTATTCGTATCATGAATGATGAAGCTCCAAAAGAAGATTTGCATGACAAATCTGCTGAGGATGATGTTTTCCTGAAAAAGATAGAGAGTAATATGTTGACGGAAATGGCTCTTCAAGGTATACCAAATATCAATAAAATTTTCATGAAGGAAGTTACAGAGAGCAAGTTTGATGAGAAAGAAGGGTTTGAGGCGAAAAAGGAGTGGATTCTGGATACAGAAGGTGTCAATCTTTTAGCAGTTATGGGTCACGCAGATGTTGATGCAACAAGGACAAGAAGCAATCACTTGACTGAAACTATAGAAGTTCTTGGAATCGAGGCAGTTCGTCGATCCTTGCTGGACGAGTTGAGGGTTGTTATATCTTTCGATGGGGCCTACGTGAATTACAGACATCTGGCGATCTTGTGTGACACCATGACCTATCGTGGTTATTTGATGGCTATAACTCGTCATGGGATTAATCGGAACGATACTGGCCCCCTGATGAGGTGTTCATTTGAAGAAACTGTGGACATCCTTCTTGATGCTGCAGTACATGCTGAAACTGACTGCTTAAAGGGTGTTACTGAAAATATTATGCTGGGTCAACTTGCACCCATTGGAACTGGAGGCTTTGCTTTGTACCTTAATGATGAGATGTTAAAACAAGTTGTTGAGCTCCAGCTACCCAGTCATATGGAATCTGGAATGGACTTTGGGATGACTCCTTCCCTTTCGCCGTTTATTGGAACCCCTAATATTGACAGACTGAGGTCTCCAAGTTATTTACTAAGTCCAGAGAGGGATGCCCAGTTTTCTCCTTATGTTGGTGGAATGGCCTTTTCTCCCATATCATCTCTTGGCTACAGCCCGTTACCTCCTCCATATAGTCCTACATCTCCTGTGTATATTCCTACATCTCCTGTGTATAGCGCCACTTCTAGATACGAAAGCGCCTCTTCCGCAATTTACAGTCCTGCTTCCCCAACTTACAAATCTAGTTCTCTTGGGTACAGTCCTGCATATTCTTCGGATAGTACATCTTATTCTCCCACCTCTCCCATCTATACCCCTATCTCTCTTAGTTATTATAGCCCAACTTCTCCTTGGTACAGTCCTTCATCTCCTAACTACAGTTCAACGTCACCAAACTATAGCCTAGCCTCGCCATCATATAACCCAACCGCTCCAGGATACATTCCAACATCACTTGCATACAGCCCTACTTCGCCAGCCTATAACCCTAGCTCTCCTTATACCCTAACTTTTTCACCTTCATACAGCCCAACCTCTCCTTCCTACATTCCAACTTCTCCATCATACAGTCCAACGTCACCTGCATATACCCCCACCTCTCCTGGTTATAGCCCAACTTCCCCGAGCTACAGTCCTACGTCTCCAAGTTACAATCCCTCGGCAGCATATAGCCCTTCTCCTGAATACTCACCAACCAGTCCGAAGATGTCTGTTTACAGCCCTTCATCTCCAAACTACAGGTGAGTCATAAGGGTTACCGTTTGAGTTTCATGTATGCATTTGAAAGCCGTTTTCTGATTGATTTATGGTGTGTGACTTTATCATAGCCAAGCAAGCAATCTTCTGTTGCTAGTTTGTGAAGTTCTTGTTGCTAGTTTGTCTTCTTTTGTTTTGACTCTTGAGTATTTGTTATCTTGTTGATGCAATTTGTGTTCTGATGCCTAACTTTTATTGCAGCCCAACATCACCATCATATTCACCCACATCACCATCATATTCACCGACTTCCCCATCATATTCTCCCTCAAGCCCAACAAGTTCCAGCAGGTAAGCTTTACATCATCATTATTTCGTTTTCCTTTTCTAGATATTCTCATATTGGTTGTCTTATTTAATGCTATGAAATGTTTTCCTCCTTTTTTCTTTTCGATTCTGTCAAAATTCTTCCTGGGAATGCGCATTCTTTTTTCCCCCAAAAAGATTTTTGAATTCACCACGTGTTCAAAACTAAGTTTGATTGATTGAGGTACAAAACCCATGCTGCATTCTCTCTTAGTTTTATTCGTGATGCGTGAGCAATAAGATGAAAGAACGCTTGCTTCATTGCTTTGTAGCTATCACATGATCATCTTTTTGTTGTTCATTCAGCTAGCGCGTGTACATACCATGTCTTCTATGCTGTGAGATTGATACTTATTTTAAGACTTCCAAGTAGATATGCCTAATGTGTCGTTAAATGGGATCATAAAGCGGTTTTAAATTGCACATTCTTCTGCTAAATGAGTACAGACACGACACGATATGGACACATAGATACGTCATTTCTTTAGAAATTAGTACACGGACACATTGGGGACACGCCAAATAAAACATGTTTTCGCATTAATATAGAGGTATCTTATGAATTTATATAAAGGATCAAATATCATTCTATCAAAAAGGAAGATAAGACCGACAAACAATATTAGCATTATGAAGATACAAGTCAGCGGTTACTGCATAAGTATTCATGAACCAACCATGAATTGAAATTTTGAGCTCTGGGCCAAGTTTACACCATTACATTGTAACCACCTAATGTGTCCTTCATGTGTCCCGAGAGTGTATCCTACTTGTCCTAGAGCGTCCACAAAGTGTTATTAAAACAAAAGTCAAAAAAAAATTAGACACGTGTTTAGGTGTGTTTGACATGTGTCCTGAGAGTGTCGTGTCCGTGCTTGACTTGGATAAGTGAGGCTGGTAGACGTGTCCGGGCTTCTTAGTTTACAAGAGAGTATTAATGTTGACTTCTTTAATAGATGATTCTTCTTTTTTGGTGATTGGTAACTATGTCTCTTCTATTCACAGCCTTCATAGTTCCGAATCTTCGGATGCAAGTCCTGACTATAGTCCTAGTTCTCCGCAGTACAGGTGAGCATGAATTGCTTTGTTTATATTGAAATTACAACTTATTGAGATTTAGGTGCGGTAGTTCAGTTATGAAGTTCTTATTATGTAGTCCAATTGTGGGGTACTCACCAAGTGCACCCGGGTACTCGCCAGCATCTACCAGCCAGTATACTCTAGATATGTGTGACCAGGAAAAGAAGAACAAAGAGGAAGATGCGAGCACCGACATCGGCGACATGTAACTGGGAGATGAAGGCAAAATTAAGTCTAAATTCACCAAACTTGTTGATTTAAATGGGCGAAAGCTGTAAATGTAATTCACGGAATGATCGGTACTTGATGCTCAATTGTTGAGCATGGTCACTGGATACACTCTAGTTGGATGCATTGGATGGTCACTGGATACTCAATTGTTGAGCATGGTTTACGTTTCAAGTCTGATGGATGCATTTTGTCCAGTGGATACTTTTGAAGGCAGTAGACTCTTTCATTGAAATCCATATCATGTTAGTTATATTTTTAACAAGATAAGTACGTTCTATAATGTTTAAATTAGTTCTCAACTAGTATAGTTTTTTTCCTATGATGATTAGTGTTCGTGATGAGCTCTTTGAAACATATTCTACTCTACTAAAATTCGGGAAGAGCAAGGATTGAGAACGCAAGCACAATGAAAGGACTCAAAGTGGAAGCGCAATGCATCCAACAGAATATTATCAATGTTTTGGGCAGATATTCGAAGTCATCCCACTCCACCCATCTTTCAGTTTCGCAACTGCATTGTCCGCTATGTATTGGTTTATACTCCTCAACTTTAAGCTCTCACACACTAATTTTTCATCCTTAGCGGATAAAAATTTAAAGCATTAGTTAGAGAAAAAAAAGAAAAAAACATGATGGATGCTTTACTTACAGGTACATTAGAATTGTAGCAATCCGTTGACCACCATTTTTAGTGTTGAACTCGTCGAGAAAGTAGTCATAGTGGTTTTCATATTTTTGGCCCACTTCATAGGGTTGTCAGAACCTTGCTACTGTCAGCAAATAACATAGGTGTTTTGCATTACCTTCTGTTTTTCTATTTGGTCCTTGAAGAAAAATCAACTCATAATCTCCTTACTTAAGTATCCAATTGTCCAATAATTTGCCGGCAGCTAATCAAATATTTTCTTAAAGTAGAACTCCCTCCGTCCCAAAATAAATATCTGATCTGCAAAACAAGAACTTTAAAATAATACAAAATTCAAAGCTCTTCCATGAGTTATTTTAATTTATAAAAAAAAGTTGATATTTTTTCTTGTAGAAAACGTATTATTTTTAGTACTACCAATTTAGTAAAATGAATCACACATGATGGTTCACCATACTGCCTTTTTCGCACATGATGGTTCACCATACTGTCTTTTTCGCAAGAGGCTCCTAGCTAAAGATAGCTTATCTCATCCAGAGGTGGGCAGACTTGAGAACAAAGTCACAAACGGGTGCATAACGTGTGGGAATCTACGAACAGTTCGTGCCAAAACTCCAAGAGAGCTAGCCTTTATAGTTTAAATTTAATAATCCGATGTTTACCCTCATCTGGTTAAACTAGATGTATAACGACACAGTCATTCCCTTTCTCCCTTCAAATTCGCTTTCATCCTGAAACAGTTGACTCGAACGAAAGCCATCTGTGTGCCATGCCATCTTTTGAATGGAGCCGATTGGATTAGAGTTGTCAATTTAAGCAACAATATAAACATCCAAAGGGATGCAAGTGCAAAGTGATTCTCACCTCTCTCTCTCTCTCTCAACCGCGCGTGCGTGCGTATATGCACGTGCACAAACAGAGAGAGAGAGACAGAGAGAGAGAGAGAGAGTGAGAGTGTGTGTGTGCGCGCGCACGCGCTCCAGTCTGTTAACCAGGCAAAACTTCAGATAACTTAGGTAGGAACCTGGGCACACCAAACCATATGCGTAGTAGCACGCTACACATAACAAAAGTAGGCTACAAATGTGGCAACATATATAAGTCCTTAAACAAGGCGATTCCACTCAATCTAGTACAAACTAAAGATCACAACATATCCCGAATGAGTCTTCAGAAAGTGTTTTTTTTCCCTGGTTTAATTAAACCTCCACGGATACTAAGACCTAACGACGAGGATAGTGCCTTTCTGAGCCACCATAAGGGGAATACGATCTCTCCCTTCTTGACCTTCCACCATAAGGCGAACGCCGGGGAGAGTAATCACGACTGCCTCGATATGGCGAGCGCCTTGGAGACCTCCGATAGTCATAGTCATCGCGTCCTGCACGGGATCTACCACGGTCACCACGATAGCCTTTCACAAATTCACCAAAAGCGAAAAACAATACTTCAATCGTTAGGGTTCGCTTAATACAAGTGAAAAACAGGCATGAGCAAGTGCAGAACCACAAGTGCTAATAGCCTTGAGCTACTGCACAAGGACTGAAAGTAATTTTGCGAATTCTGAAATTTAAGCACAACACATTTCTAGCAAAACCCTTCACCATTAGGAACTGCAATGGGGCAGGGCTGGTCTATACTGCCCCGACCACGGTCCATCAAGCCTAAAAGCGAAAAACCCCAACCAAACACAACAAAAACATCAACACTCTTACCATGGTCCCTAGTGTTTTTCAACCCAAGATAGTGACCCGGTGTGGGAGTTCTGGGGCGCTTCCTCCGTGACTGAAAGGCAACAGATGAAAACAGGCTCAATGTACTTTCAAATATGATTCACTTACCAGGAAAAATGTAAATTCAGCTCAACAGATCACATCTCCAGGGGAGCCAAGCACAAAAAAAAATAAAAAATCACATCAACAATACAAAATTGTACGAGGCTACAAACCATGAGACATCATTAAAACCATTACGAGATAAAGTATTCACAAGAAAGCTTCAAATAAGCAATCTTAGTATCGGGCAAAAAAGGAGATTATGAGGGAAAAAATGATAAAATACATTGGCATGTACGACTAGAACCCATCAAATGAATGCCAGATATGAGGTACCATAAAGCCCGATTAGTATGTTGTTGGTAATGTCCGTTGATTAGATGGGAGTTGAAAGAAATTGCTGAGGTTGTAGTGTGGTTGATCAATATAGTTGCTATGTTAAGTTGATCAGATGCATGTGAAAGGCTGTTTTAGCTGGCCATTCATCAAGCTGTTTCACATTATTGTTGACATGGATGAACTCATCATCTGATTGCGGCCAACATAGCTCACGCAATATCTTCTGAATATAACCAGAAACCTCCAAGTCAAGAAGAAAGTTAAACAATCAAAATAGGTCATAGACCACCCAAGGAAAACTGACTTACTCTCTCCACTGTAATGCACCGGCCATCTAGAACTGACTGATGGAGACGCTTGACGCAGCGATTTGCATCCTCTAGAGTTTCCATTGTGATAAAAGCAAAACCACGAGAGGCTCGTGTACGGGGCTCCACAACCAGAAAACAGGAACTTACCTAGAAGAGAAAGAAAATACCACAACCACACAAGGCATAAAAAGTAATAAAAACGTAGTTGAAAAGAATTTGAACTCAATAACAAGATCCAAACTCAGTTACAGAACACCACAAAAAATATTACTCCCTCCGTCCCAATTTGTTATGCCCTTATTCCTTTTTGGGATGTCCCAAAATGATTTGTATGTTTCAAAACTTTCCATTTTTAGATATCTAAATTACCATTTTGCCCCTCCTTTCCTTTTAAACATTCAAATGAGGCTATGTTTTCAAGAAACCAAATAGAGCAATTATGATGGACATCAGTTTCTCTGAGCATGGCAGGAAACTTTCCGCCTCATTCAACAAAATTAGAATTTCACTTTTTGTCTAATTTAAATATTCTATCAAGGGGTAAAATAGTAAAATTGATGAAAAGTCAATGTAATTATGAAGTTTTCTTAAATTACGTGAAAGTCAATATGGGCGTAACAAACTGGGACGGAGGGAGTATTTCTTAAGGACAACCAAAAAGAAGTCCTAAACTAGCAAGTTTTTTTCATAATATACTATTCTGTATTGCTCATCTCTAAATTCATAATGAACTATATTGTTGTTCTCATCTCTACCAACCATCAAGTTTATAATTCCATAGTGACAACAAGTATCAGAACAAGTGGTTAGAACCATGGACCACATTTCTAGCAGCAAGACGCACAAGGTAGTTTCACAAAAGCAAAGCCCACTTTTCACATCAGGAAAGGAAACCAACCTTCCCTTCCCTGGAGAAATGATCTTCAAGTTCTCTTTCTGTGACCCTTGTAGACAACCCAGTCACATAAAGTGCATTCCCAGGATTCACAGCTTCAGTCCTGCAACATCATTCATAGATCCAGCCATCCAGATGAGATCTTCAAACCACCAGTCCCCACATAACAAAGAGACAACTCCAGGTAATATAGCAATATAGTAAAGCTACTGTCACAACATGGCCATGCAAAGAGGTGTGAGAGTTATCAAATACCTCCCTCGACTTCTGGACCCGGACCTGCCCTTTGGCCTTGACCAGGATCTAGATCTGGATCTGGACCTTGACCTTGACCTGGATCGAGATTGAGCGGCATAAGGGGAAGGAGACCGTGAATACCTGCTACAACCAGTGCAAATATTATCAGGTGGAAGGTACCCTACAGGGGCGAGAAGAATTAGCACTTCAACAGTTAAATAAATAAAAAACGTAAGCCTTCAAAACAATGGCCTAGTTCTCTTTCTAGTTTCACCAAGAGCGTCTCAAAGAAAAAATCTAATCCATGATGGAATCACCTACTCTAAACAATCAGATCTTTTACACTACAGCAGACTAAATTACAGTGCTAAACTATGGGGTTATACGGAAGTACAAGCCATAAATTCAAAGCTAAAACTTCAGTGGACAAAACCACTAAAAACCACATTCTCCTGTACTACTCTTTTACTTTTCTTCTCCTTTACGTTACAGAATTGATCGCGGGCTAATACAAACTGAGATTTATTGTGTAGAATGTGGGATGCATTCGATAGGCACAGATGCTCCATATGTATGGCTCTGGCTCATCCACAAAAAAGCAGAAGCAATTCAGTTTTATCGAATAATAATCAAAGAGTAGACCCATATGACATGTAACCACGTATAAATCACGTTAAATGTTCTTGACAGAGCCAGCTCAATGGCCTGCTTTAGAGCATAAGTACTAAACAGTGGCAGAAAGTGTTCAAGGCAACTCAAACTTTCTTTTAAATCAATATACAAGCCCACATTAATACCTTTATACAATACTAACAAACCAAATCCTTTGTTAAGTGGATTCTATCAGCTCTAGCTATAATTTCTCAGGGAGATTTGCAGACATCTTGTATACATCAAAATCTAAACTACACCCGCTATTGGGTTCAAAAGATCTCGATATAATAGGACAACTCAATTGACTGTCTTCTCGTCCATACAAGATGACAATCTCGAACTTAACAGGCAAAGCGATCTTAACGGTTGCACAAGCTATCAAATAGTCTGGCGGACGCAATTCAAACAAACCCGATGGGATTTAAACTGTTTTGATTTTAATTTTAAACACCAAAAAGGGCATTTTCCCGTTCTCTTCTACCTTGAAAATCAGTTTACCAAACACTGTACATATATATACAGAGAGTGAGAGAGAACAAAAAACTGAAGCTAAGCTATAACTCCGGTTCGATAATTAGGTCTCAAAACATAATCAGTTCTAAGAGGAATTCTCCAGCGTTACGAATGCTATTAACACAACTATCCCTCAAAACCTAAAAAGAGTGTCCATTGATAAACTATTGTTTTCAGCATTTCTTTGCAGGGAAGATGAAAATAAATCAAAATCTCCACCCATCATCCAAATAGAGGAAATATATCGCATGTACAATACATCGGATCGAAGATTTTACCTTTTGCGAGGAGAATCAGCCTGTAGTAAAGAATGGGAACTCATCAGAAAAACAACATTCTTATACGTAATCAAATTAAATCAAACACAAAACACCGATATACGTATACTACGGAGAGAGAGAGAGAGAGAGAGAGAGAGTACCATATTTCGCGCAAAGAAGAACCCTAGATCGAGGGACGAAGGATTTTCTTTCTCTCTGAGGTCTCGAAGCGTGGAATGCGGCCATTGCGAAAAACCAATTTATGGATCAGGTAAACCACGTTAAACCCCCTGATCTTTGATCTTTTTACATTTACCTCCCTAATGTTTGAACTTGAACGCTATAATCCCTTAGGTCTAGTAATGACTCTTTTATCGGACGGATAAGGCTTTGAGTGAATAAGGAAGAAGATTGGATAAGGGTGGATATGTTATACGGGGGATTAGTTAAGGCACGTGGGGTGGTTTCGTAAATTTGGTTTTAGTGTTAGTTAATATAGGTAAATATGGGTAGATAATGTAAAAACTACTACCCTCATCAAAACATTGAATTGAGTGCGACTATTCGCAACACTTCATTTTCTCCCATAGCCCACCATATTTCGGTAAGTGGTTGTTGAAAATCATAAATAACATTTCGGTAAATAGTTGTTGAAAATAAGGTTATATTTCGGCAATTACATGTCGAAAATATATTCAACTTTCGGTAAACAACTGCAAACATGCATTTTTGGTAAATAGTTGTTGAAAAAAATATTATATTTCGGTAACTGGATGCTGAAAATGTATCTCAATTTCTGTAACTAACTGTCGAGTATAATTGAAATTTTTTAACGGGCTGTGGGAGAAAATGAAAGATTGCGAATAGCCGCGCCCATTGAATTTAGAATACAAAAAAAAATTGACGGGTAGATATGTCCATTTTTCCACCCGGATAAAAGAACCCTAGGGTGGGGTTAGGGTAAGCTAATACCTTTGGAGGGGCTGAGCTTCCCCCAAACACTTTATTTATCCCTCATTTATTATCTCTTTTTGTTCTCAAATAAATAGGCTCTGACGGTTTGGCGTTTAACACCTTTAGATACTTCGTAGTCATTTTGTTTTTTATAATGAATTAGTTGGCCCTTTTAATATGAATCTTCTATGCTCAAATCTTGATTTTGAATAGTTAGACATTGATTATCCATCTAGTTTAACTAGATAAGGAAAAAACATTTTAAACTATACAAGCTAGCTTTCTTCGAGATTTGGCAAAAATTGTTCAGTAGATTCCCACATGTTTCGCTCCCATTCTCAACTTTGTAATCAAGTCTTCCTACCTCTGGGTGAGACAAGTTACCTTTAGCTAGGTGCCTCTTGTGAAAAGGTAGTCATAATAGATCCAATGGTGAATATTAGCTATATGCAATATTGGGAACCAATGACGATATGTGATTTATCTCCTATAAGAGGTATTGCATTGATAAAGTCTAACGGAACGTACATAACAAAATTCATTATAGATAATTTGGATAAAATCAAACTAATCATCTAACTGATACATAACAAGAAAGAATGAGGAGATTGATGTCTTTCAACCCCAACCCAAATATCGCCTAACTCACCTTTTTGCTGAGTAGAAGATTCATAGAATCTAGACGATTAAATGAACTTCGATTAGGAATGAATACGCTAATGAATTTCTAGCAAACCGCCAACAGATCTATACTAATTTTTTCGAGCCCGAACAATAAACAAATCATTCTAAGGTAAACTTTATTACTCTCGTAATGAAAGATTAAACTCTTTTAAATATTGCTCTAAAATCCAATCGCCCACCGGATCGCAGTGGTATTAAATTGGTACTAGGCTACTAGTACTACTTTAAAACATTTCTTGAGTAGGATGATAAAGATAAGTTTTTATCAGATAAGTTTCGACTTCGACCATTCTTGTTTCCTACGAGGTTAGCTTATCACTAATCAGCATTCAGCACCTCTCTCTCTCTCTCTCTCTGCATCGTAATTGTCGTCGTCGAAGAATGATCGGAGCTCAATTCTGCGTCCGTACATTTCCGGCG
Organism: Rhododendron kiyosumense; assembly: GCA_019656275.1. Classification (NCBI taxonomy): domain Eukaryota; kingdom Viridiplantae; phylum Streptophyta; class Magnoliopsida; order Ericales; family Ericaceae; genus Rhododendron; species Rhododendron kiyosumense. The sequence continues at coordinate 152,496 of BPLS01000219.1, read as the reverse complement.
TCCGGGGGTCGTCAACGTCAACCGTGTGCCGGCCGTCAAATTCGGAGCTCACTCAATTACTCTTCTTCTTGTTTTTCTTGTTCTTCTTTTCGCTTTTCATTTCAATTGGATTACGGGAAATCTCGTAGATCACAAATTCTCGTATCCTGTAACTCCTCTAGAAGCTCCGGCGACAAATCGAACGGCACTGAACAACCTGATCACGAGTATGCCGAAGCATTCGTCCTTCTTTCAGGTCTGATTCTCTCTCTCTCTCTCTCTCCCTCTCTCCCTCTCTCTCTCTATACATATACACACACATATGTGCATATATACATACATGTATACATTGGAAAACTTCATTCAATTACTAGTTTGGACATTGCAGCCACTTGTGTAAAGTTTGCGTTCACTAGCCTATACATCGCGTCCACTAGCACCAAGTTTGCGTCCATTGGTTTAGACCGTGCGGCCGGAGTTTCTTATTTGGCGAAAAATATTTATCAAGAAAATTCGGTGTAGTTTACCTACCAACCCGCGGCCCGCCTCTGATAAGAAATCTAGATCGAAATCGGAAAATGCACGAGAACAAACAAGAACAATTGGGAAAATTGGGTGGATTGTATTTGATGGAGGGAGTGAATTATAAGAAGGGGAACTCTCGTCCCAATTATCTTTGATTGCCAAAAAGGAGCTGCTCTCATCTCTCTCTTGCTCACGACATATACTCCAGAATACAGCTCAGAGCAACAACGTAACTAATCGCAACAAACTAACTAATCAACTGATTAACTTAAGCTTAATTAAATTAACTTCTGGGTTTCCACTTTGGGCTTCAATCACAATGCTGGGCCTTGGGCTGGATCTGGTGCTTGGTTGTTGTGGTCTTGGGTCTTGGACTAGTCCAGCTGTTGTGAGCTCGAGCTCCTACCAGGCCATGCATAGTGACTGGCCTATCAGCCTCTCCCACCAACCCCACCCACAATAGAATCGGGCAAACTCTCTCTCCCCCAACTCTCTCTCCGAATGGAAACTTCCCTGCGGGTGCGGGGCTCCCCAACCATTTCTTCAAGACACCCATATATCCTCGGAGCACGTTCTTGGACGTCTCATTCTGATATCTTCCTCAAATCAGTCTCTCTCTCCTCTCATATAACTACTTTCCGAAAACAAAACATTTGTAAATAATATGTAATGTATGTATGTATGTATATGGTATATATTCGTCATTTCCACCCCTGTGCTCTGCCTTTTCCTCCGGTGCCCCTTCCTCCTTAACCCGACATTTCCAACTTCTCGTGTCCTGCATCACCTCCTCCTGTCTCGAATTTTAAACCGAAACAATATCAGAAAATCAAAGCTTTCCAAATTAGATCATTGATCCCGGATGTAACCACCCAACCCAATCAAGTCATATTCCAAGAATTTAATTCATGATCTACCAATAATCAAATTATTGGGTTTGGAAAATATCCGACCTGTTAAACCTTCTATATTATTTTGGGTTGATCTTTTCTGGCCCTCATGAAATTCCATGTGGAAGATGGGTAGGTCATGGTCTGGAAGTGATAATAATTTCCTCTGTTCTTCTATAGCTTCTGGTAATTTGCCAATACTTGTTTGAAACTACTAAAGCCATAGTTTTATATCTGTAACAAAAATTGCATGTGAGTGTACATACACATATAAGTTACAATGGGGTTATTGCGATATGTGTTTGTAGTGTAGAGGGTAGAGTTGGGCGTGCAGCTATGGTGTGGCAGCCGGGGTGGTGTGGGTTTGACGGGTACGGGCTGTGAGGTGTAGCGGCGAAGGGCAGTGGGACAGAGGGGTGATTGATGGAAGTAGTCGTCGGCTGGTAGGAGAAGGGTGGGTGCTGCTAAGGGATAAATTGGGGAGGGATGAAAATTTTGAATCGTGATTAGCTGCAATGAATATTGGGATGTGAAAGTTGAAAAGAAAGGAGAAGAAAACTGGGGTGGCAGTTTTTTCTTTTCCTTGGTAGTTACAAGGGGCAGTTTGGGAAATTAAATGCGGGCTGGAATTAAAACTTCTTTTGGGTAATCCAAAATTTTATTAAAAGCACAAACAAAACCTAACTGAGTAAGGCAAACCTTCCTTTTACAAGTAGCTAGAAAGTTACAATTTAGCTAGAAACAACGGAAGTGTTGCTAGGACTGAGTTGCCAAGAATGGCATAGAAGCAGAAGCCAAGGAGAAGGCTTAACATTGAGGAAATGGGAGTCTTTAATCCTAATGTCAAACATAGTTTTCTGGAGCATAGAAGCAAGGGTCCAAAGAACAGGTAGTGGTAACCTTTAAGGTCTACAAGCACTTGTACTTAATGAGAATTTTTTTCGGATAGGCCTTAATGAGATATTTATACCACCATTTAACCCACAAAGAATTGTGCTTAGAACAAATATGCCAAATGTGCCTGAGAAAGGAGGCTTAATTCCACTCTTTTTATTATTATTGAACCCAAACTTCTCTTTTTTAGGCAAACAAATAGAAGCCCAGGCAGCTTTATTAGAAACCAGTCTTAAAACTGACTTTCACACCAGAAGGGGTGTTCCCTTTTCAGTAATAATAAATAGATGTGTGTGTGTGTGGATAGATAAATTAACTTCGTTTATATATGTGTATGAATGTTAATGAACTGAGGTGTTTCTGTTAGGAAAGTGGATTTGTTTGGTTATTAGGGAAAGAAATGAAAGAGAAGGGAATAAAATTATGACGGAAAGTGTGTAGAAACAGTAAGGGAATTTGTACTGCACTCAATATGCTATTATGTTGTTTTCATCGCTCTTTCTTCGCAAAGACACAAACCACACAATGGAAGAGGATTGTGATAATTGTATTGGAAGTTTGATGATTCAGCACTTGAATTGTTTCTCTGATGAATTCAGGAGTTATTTTGAGATTCAGAATTCGGTAAGTGGACCTTTAAAGATAATTGTTGGTTATTGGATTTGGTCCTTCAGTTCTGTATAATTGATGCATATTTTCCTCTGCATGGTAAATTTTCTAAAACTGATTATTCTGAGAGACATTTGTTTTATTGACGAATTTAGTGTAAAGCATTCCTATTGTATAGTGGATTCATTGTCTCTGATGATTGTGTTGACATAGTGTATGTTAGTTTCTAAGTTTGTGGTTGGAAATGGATTTATAGAGGAATTTTTAAGGAAAAAATAAGAAGTGAAATATGTTGGTTTAGTTCCTTCCCGATCACTTTCCTTTCCCTTGTCAAACTCTGTAAAAATGGATGATCCAAACATAGCCGAAAGCACTTGGAGAAAATGGTTGAAGCTACAAAGTGTTCCATTTCCTTTTATTAGAAGAACTGATGATTTGTCTTGCCAAGCATAGTGGCCTCCTCTATGGTACCACTTGCCTCTTTGGTTGCTGTTGTTTTCATCACATATCTGACTCCTATAGTTACCAATGGATATAATGACCAACCATTGTGATGAAAGCGTGGTTCTGAAGAGAGTCTTTTGTGTTATGTTGGTTGTCTGGTTGAAGTACCTTGGGGCTTCTTGTTCCTGAATTTGATTATATAGTAATTTATTGAGCTTATGAAATCATGTCGTATAGATATCAAATGGGATAAAGGATAAGGACTTCCTCTTTTCTTTAGCTTTGTTAGTGATTGTGTAACCTAGATTTCCACGACTTCAACTGGTGCAGAAACTATAAGGCACTATCGCATGCATATGCAAGGATTTCAAGAAGAGATCAAGTGGCCATCCTCTACCCAGGTGTTTCCATCTTTTTTGCAAGCAAGGGAATCGAGATCTGATATTGGTTCAGTAGGACCCGCTTTTCTTCGTCATTTTCAGAGTCCCACTATCTTTTTGAAAATCTCTTGTGATGGAGACTTCTTGCTACCGATACTTGTAGGTACATATATGTTAATGAGATTCCAACCCTATCTGTGGATTCTTGTCTGTTTTGTCTTGGATTACTTTTATTACCTTGAATGATTGCAAATAATGGTATGTTTTGTCTCTGCAGGGGAATTTGCTGTTGAGAAACTTATAGATTCAACGAGTGAGGATGAGAGTTGGGTAATTACTTGGAATTCAATGCCCAATGATCAAGTTTATTTGCTTTCACTTGGTGCTCACTGCTCAGATATGGCATACTGCAGGATTGTTGCCCAAATCAGTTCCAGCTTGTGAGAAACCTTGCGGAGACACTTGGGTATAAAGTAAGGAACTTCTCCTTTTGTTTTCTTTTTTCATTGAGTATGGAGCTAATTCTATCCTGAATTTAGGATATGCTTTGTAGTCCAGACTCATTATACTTTTCATCACATAAGTTGATTTCTATAGTTGCAATTTTAACTTCTGTTGATTACGATTCATGTGGTTTTCATTTTGAGCTGGTCCAGTTTCATAGTTGCATTATCCATATGGACCATATCTAATACTCTGGAATATAACTTCTGGAATTTAGATAATGTTACTTTGAAGAATTTGTATTTTCATCTTTGTCATCAGAACGATTCAGTTGAGAAAGCCATGCCTGCTTTTGTAATTTTAAATGCAAATTTAGTACAAGATTTTAATACTCTTTCCACTTTGGAAAAAAAATTGCCATGCTTTTCTCTGTCCATTTTTTTTCATATGCACTGGTTGAAGCCATACTGGCCTGAACTGTCACTTAAACAAATAGAACTAGAAACATCCTGTTACCAAACATTTACTGTTCGATCTGAAGAAAAGAATCAAACCTTTACCTCGGGGATGAATGGTGAACGTACGAGGAAAATGAGGATTTGAATGTTTAAAAAGATTCTCAGGTTGGTATACCTGAAATAAGAGCACACAAGTCGTATGACCCGTGGTTAGTGTCATGTTTAAGAAGAAGCTTTACGTCACTATCCACCTACATTAAGAGCCAGTCCTTAAGGAAAATGTTGAAAACTTGGGCAAAGAAATTAAGAAAAACCAGAACAGAGGGAAGTATACTAAGTGAAGATAAAAATTGCTGTGTGATTGCTCTAAATATTTTGTTGTTTTTTTTATTTTTCTTTCAATTTCAGGTTACAATGGTGAAGATTACAGAAAGAGTGGTTAATACTTATTTTGCCCGGATACTTTTTTGCAAGGTAAGCCTATTGTTGAAAACTGCGTGTGAACTATGTGTAAAGCACCAAGATCTGTAGATAGTTATTTCCTCATTCACGTTGATATTTTCGTAATATGCAGCCTGGGGAAATAGATATTCTAAGTGTGGATGCGCGTCCCTCAGATGCCATAAATGTGGCAATGAGATGCAGGGTAAGTGTTTTGATTCCCTTGAAGACATAAATCGTACAGAAGTTTACAGAATTAAGTTAAAGACTTAAAGTCTCATGCTTTTGGCAGAACTTTTTATTTTATTTTATTTTATGAATTTTTATAGTGGGAGAGTGTTTTGACATATTTTACTTGTGGTTTTAAAAATTAGTTCCCAGACTCACACTATGGTTTTGCTTAACTTGGTATGTCGGTGCTGAGGTGCAAAAAAAGACCGGAGTTTGTTTTGGTGTATTTGCTATTGGCTAGACAGATGCCTCTTACATTAAATAAATAGAAACCGGGACACTATCCGCTATATGAATTATTTTTTAAAACCAATTTAAACAGCCTCTTTTATCCTGACGTATCCTGTTGTCAGCTACAAAGTACATGTTTGTGGTTAATTACTTCTGACTAGATTCCTTGCATCATGTTTGCATAGGTTGGTTATGTAGTTCACAATCAACGTTGAAAAAGTCTTCCTATAGGATACATCTACCAACTTTGTAGCTTCTTTTCCCTGTTGTTTGCGTATATATCTGCAACTTTGGTTCTTACAATCTTTTTGTTTATAATTACAGAAAGCATTAAGAACTGCCTGTAAATTGATTTGGCTCTCTCCAGTAATCACTTCAAATTGTTGCTTTTCCTGAGCTCCTGCTAACCTTGATAACAAATTTACATATGCAGGTTCCCATATATGTACATAAACAAATTGTTTTGACTGATGGCATTAGAATTGGTTACAGTATGGGCAGAAAATCTGTTTATGATGCATCTTTAGACAGGTATAGGTTCTGCTTTCTTCAGCGACGTTATTAGTTGTGATTATCTGGGTTTTATTGTACCTCTAAGTGCAGCCCATATGATATCTAGTGCTGCAGATGGTCCTGATATATTTGCCGAAGAATTAGACCTGGTGATGAATATGAATTTAGCGGTCAAGGAGGAAAGATACAGCGATGCAGGTACTTGGCGAGAGTAGAATTAACTACTTGTTTATGGTAACAGCCATGGCCTCCCTCAACATTTCCGTAATTGTTCTTGTGCACCTTAAGTTAAATGAAATTTAAACAATCTATGTAGCAGGGCCCTTTAATTTTCTGAAAACTTATTTTACTTGAACCACATTACTGGCATTCTACATAAACATTGTATGACCTAACCTATTCCACATATTAGGTAATAATAGCCTCAAAATTTTTTTCCCCAATATTGTATACATTAGTGGAGGTTAGTGGGGAGTTAGTAGGTTAGTCCACAGTGGGTTTCAGAGGCTATCCATAGCCCTGAATCCCAAACGCCCATGACGGGGCTCGAACCCTGGTCCTCTCACACCAGGAGATGCCAACTGGGCTAGAGCCCATTGCATAATAGCCTCAATTGTTTGAGTGCTTTTTGCTCTCTTTTTTTCCCCAGTTGTAAATATCATTGAAGTTATGTTCATTGGCCACATTATGTTAGCCCATAAAACTGGAGTTTTATTTGTCTTTGTTTAAAGAAATTCCTATTCTTCAGAAACTATCTTTTATCTTTTCATATGCATACCTTGGCTCCTTGGAGTTAAATTTTTTGGCTTCATCCCTGGCAACTTGTTTACCTAGTTGACCGGGAACAAGCTCCTGTGTATCGCTATCAAATTTAATTCACATTCTTATGACTAATCTTGTTATAGAAAATTTGATCAATGGTTAGTGGTTTGTGCAGCCAGTTGGAGAGACAAACTCATAAAGCTTCGCGAGTCAAGACGTGACCTTTAAAGAGGTTATCAAGGTATGTCTTGCTTCCTGAGCATTTCTCTATTTTGAGTGATTGAATATTCAAGTCTGATGACCGGAAGTTGTTCATGGTACGTGTTCACTGTTCAGTTTGATTTATTGATTTGGCCGCAATTTGTTTTTTTTGGGTTCAGTGGCTTGCTATTGAGATACGTTTACTTATGGATGAAGAGATGAGAATTTGTCTGAAGAGGAAGACTTGTAGATGTTTGGCATAGTTATAATAAGGTATCAATACAACTGAAAAGAACACCCAGGAAATTGTTCAATTATTTATGTAACTTATGGAACATGGTTATATATGTACAGCTTAGACTTATTATAGGAGTGTTTACGAACCGGTGTAATATATTCCAAACCGTACTTTGGTTTAATGTATAACAGTTGTTACACCCATGTATAACAATGAATAAACACATCAAGTGGTCAGGTTTATATGTGGTAAATCTGCCTTTCTTTTTGGGATGGCATATGTAGTGAATCTAATGTAAACACTCCAGTGATTAATATACGTGGTACATTTTCTGAACTGCATACTGATATTGAGCAAACTGCGGTACTGATATCGTGCATTGTTCTGGCTGTGATGTTGTATCATGACAACTAAGCTGGTGTTTTCTTTTGCCTGTCCCTTCCTCTGGCATTTGTTTTAACTATGCATTGAACACCATCTTTACTTGAAGTCTTTAAAGTAGTTGATGAATTCATCAACGTACGTAGACTCTTTCTGGATCGGCTCTACTCCATACTTCATCTCTTTGTACCTCCCCGAACCACTGGTATTTGTATCTGTCCTTTTTTGACATCTCAGGTTGTCTATTTGAACGCCATCCAAGCTGTTCATTTTGTAAGTTCTACATAACTGTTGTGAGGCTGCCTAGATAATGCCGTATTGTTATGAAAAAATTATGGGGTTCCATGTTTTATAGCTTCTATAGAGTATAGATAGATAGATAGATCGATCAATCGGTTATCGATCTATTGTAAAAGCATCATTTAACATGTGCACACATTAACAAAACAACTTTTTCTGTCATTATTGCAATGCAAAAAGATTTTCCAAGATTTTCCAACCAGTACAAGCCAACCTCCTCTTGCAAGGGAATAGTCAACTTGGCAACTTGCCATGTTTAAGAAGTAATTGCAGTACTGTGTCCATTTCCATTTTAAATGAGAGCGTGCTATGGTTAGGTCACATAATCCTTCAATAAGAGCTTCCGTTCGCTCTCTCAACTCTCACTAGCTCTCTCTCTCTCTCTCTCTTAATTCTCGCTCTATTTTTTAGCTCTCAATCTTATCTCTCTCAAATTTCAATTCTTGCTTGAAAATTGCTTTTACGCTCGTGGTCGCGCTTTCACTGACCCAAGTGGACATGCATTATGTGACTTAGGTACTAAGTAGTCCTGCCACCCCATCTCCTTGAGCTGAATTTTTTTGTACTCATTTTCGTTCGTACCGGTGCATTTTAGTTAATTAGATTGCACAATTTTTTTAATCATCCGGCAAAATTCTTGTGCAATCTGAGTGAGAAAAAAATAAATATCACAAGGACCCAGTTTCTCTACTCGTCTTGCGGAAGTATCTTACACGCAAATGTGATCCATTTAAAACACTTTTGAACGGAAACGGCAGACAAGCCGTCTGGAGGGGCATCTACTCTCCATTCAATTCTCCAACTGACCAAAGAGACTTGAATGTTAGTAATTTGATTCTCTGTTTTGATTCCCTCTACTATGAATGCCTCTCTGCCCTATCTGTTCCTCTGCAGCTCCCTCTCTCTCTCTCTCTCGCATGAGAGAGAAACAGAGAGAGATTCCCTTATTAATGGCAATGGCGTTATTGGTTCGATTAAGGCAGCGAGTATCACCATCATGGGCAATCGGTAGTAAAGTAAAAGTAAACCAGAGAGAGAGAGAGAGAGAGAGAGAGAGCAGTGACTTTTTCTTTTTCTGTACATTTTTCCTTGCCTACTTTATTTGATTGTTGTTGAGTCCCTTACTTTTCAATTAATGCGGGTCGCCCCCACCTCTCCCATGAAAGACAGTTCTGTGCCTGCTAAAATGAATGAGTGTTTTGGTACATTGTTTATGGGAGATGCTAGTGACTGCAAGTGGTGGATAATAATGGGGATTTGGACAATAGAGAGTAGTAAGTACTTATAATCTTGGTCGTTAATGATTCAAACTTGTTTAGAGACTCCCGAGAGAAAAAGACTCATTCCTTGAACAATTTTCCTAAAGTCTGAATCATTGATTATCGAAATAGACGGTGGTTTAGAAATTGATTGCTTACTTAACCTACTTTTGTGGGAAGCCTAGTTTTGAAAGTCAAGCAAGGTCTTCTATTCAACCCATGTTGGGTGCAGGTCATCTGGTTGTCAACATAGAGAGTAAAAACTAGTGGAAGTTTTTTTTTCCCATGTTCAAGCAAGCTTTACCCAATGTGTGGAGTATAAAATTACCCATCGTGTGGGGTACAAAATATTGCCTGTGTACTCGGCGCGGCTTTGCTATGCGCTATTCAGTATTCATGGTATTCATGGTGCTACCACAGTGGTTGGGGGTAATAAAACAATATGCCATTAGATTGATATGATTTTAAATGGGACCCTGCTAATGCTAATGAATGGTGGAATTCATCTCCAAGAATTAATTGAGGAGCTAATAAGCTGGCCTGAATACCTGACTCCCAAAAACGATATACCATCGGATGTATACCCAAGGAGCATCTAAGCCATAATTGGGGTTTATGACGAGCATGGTCATTTGGCAATCTTCAACTTTGGACCATGTCCGATTAGATTAATTGATTTTCAAAAATGATACTCACACAACAATCCAAACACAACATCAAACACAACCTCTCACATACATGTGGGCTCCACACACACTACTATGTGTGAGCCCCACATGTATATGAGAGGTTGTGTAAGTTTGTTGTATTTGGATCGTTATATGAGTAGCATTATTGATTGATTTTGTGCAGTTTACAAGGTGAACTCACTTAAGCGTGGTGGCTATATTCAAGGGCGGAGGGAAGATGACTAAAGGGCCCCTCGTTCCAGTTTCTTGTTAAACTTTCTTTTTAAAACAAAAAGGTAATTTCAAACTCAAAAATTATGTATTTATACAAATAATTTTTCTATCAATATAGATCTTGTTTTATAGATCTTACTTAAAAAGAAGGTACACAGAAACTGGAACAGTCCTAAGGCTCCGTTCCAGTTTCTTGGAAAAAATACTTTTTGAAAAAGAAGGTAATTTGAAACTCAAAAATAATATGTTTAAGCAAATAATTTTCCTATCAATATGGATCTTATTTGATACATAGATTTCATTGAGATCTTTTAAACAATGCAAAAAAAATCAAAAAATTATTTTCCATTTTCATTATATTTGAGCTTGAAATTACATTCTTTTTATAAAAAAAAGTTGAAAAAGAAAGCGAAACGGCCCTAAGTCATCTTCCATCCGTCCTTGAATATAGCCAAATGATCCCTTTGAGATTAAAGAATCACATAGAATACCTATCATTTTTTATTAGGTTTTTACACAATTGAACCTACACATATCAAAACATACCTTGTACTAGAAATCAGTTTTAATTGGCCCTTTATTATTGTCAAACTCGACCAATCTAGGTATTTAATTGACACCAATAGGTACAAATCCTGGCTCTGCCTTCTGATGAGGGCCAATTATTGGGTACTTTCGAAGTATCATGTGGTATTGTCATGTGGTACTTTCCGTAAATAAAAGTTTGACGTCACACAATATTAATGTGGGTACGTAACTAGCTCATTGTCTTCTAGCACTCTAACAAAAAATGAATGATATTGTCATCGTAATTTATCGCTGGTAAATGTTTAAAAGTATTACGTAGACAACGCCTCGTGAGTGTTTCTGGAAACGTTGAATGCCCCTTGTGGAGTGTAACTGACATGCATGGTAGTCTGTCTAGAGAGAGAGAGAGAGAGAGAGAGAGAGAGAGAGAGAGAGAATAATGGGGGTGAGTTGAATGCAGTGGCCCTCCTTTTCTGCTTTGGTAGTCGCAGTTTTAAATGCCCTTCTACAGTCTCATCTTCCTCCCCACAACCCCTAGCCTCCTCTTAATATCCCCACCCCCATACATTCTCCACTACTCCCTCACCCTCACCCTCACCCTCTCCAACCAAAACCAAACAAACACACACACACACACACACACTCTCTCTCTCTCTCTCTCTCTCTCTCTCTCTCTCTCTCTCTCTCTCTCTCGACTTTTCATTGGGTGGATTTTGGTTAGATGTGTATATGAGATAGTTACTCTGATATTGGCCGGGTTCACTCAGACGGAAAATCCAAACCCATGCATTTTCATGCAAATGGAAATGGGGTTTTGTGTATTTGATTTGATTGAGCCGTGCCAATATCTCAGTTTCTTTCTCAGTATTCCAATTCCTTTCAATCACCACGTCCAACTCCACAGTTCAAAGATGCAAAAAAAAGCTCATGAAAAGGTTTGTTTAATTTCTGCCGTGAATTGATTTACTACTTAGAACTTTGAGTTTAATCGGTTGTTATTTTTGAATATAGCGCCTTTAACGGTTATGGAATTGGATCATCTCGAGTCCTTAATTTGAACTGAACGGAATAGTCCAAATATGGATCTATTACCGCAATTAATAGTTCGGATTTGGCTAGCTAAGAGTCTCGAAGCAAATTCTAATCATTGATAGTAATACAAATGTATGGTTCGTATTTGGACTATATCCTGTTCACCTCTCAACCCCGCATATTTCTGTGCAGAGTCCATCACTAATATATCTTACAGAAATATGTTAGTGTTGAGATGAATAATTAGTCGTGAAAGAGCTAGCGATGTTTGCTAGACATGAAGTTGAATTTTAAAAGTAATAAATGACGTGATATTTATATAAGTAATAAACAGTTATTTTTTGAGTTGATGCGCTTAAATTTGTTAAAATATGTCATAGAATCTAATTGTTCGGATGAAAAAGCCACTATGGATTATTGTTTGTCCTTATTTGAATTTTTTTTATTTATTAACTTTTTATCAATTTTTTGTGTGTGGATTATTGCTTCGTCAGGATGAAAGAAATTTACAAAGCAAAAAATTATGACCGAAACTCAATTTTTTTGAACAAAGACAAAAAAAATCAATAAACTAATTTTTTCGTCTATATTAAAAAAAAATGGGTTTTGATCGTAATTTTTTACTCTTTTTTTCCGTCTTTATAAAAAATAATCCAAAATGCATTATTTAACCGAACAAGGTAAGTACATGTTTTATACCTTCAATACAGTTTCTCGTATTTCAATACAATTTCTGCATTTTAGTACTATGTTCCACCGAGTTCTATCTGAACTATGTATCTGTCGGTGAAATATAAGTCCATTGAAAAATATAATTTCCCTCTTAATATGGTTTTTGTATAAACCAGGTATTCAGGCCAGATTGTGATCAGAACAAAATAACCTGTAATGTGGGTTTCTTGTGCAATATTTTCATCCTGCTTGACTAAGTCGTGGGTTCACCTAGTCCGAGGGTAGGTGGGACTCGTGGTAAATAAATTTGTTTTTTTTTTTTTTGGTAATTGACGACGCATTAAAAACTTAAATTAAGCATTTACAAGGCGGGGGTATACTGCCCCAATCAAATCTGCATAAAATAAGCGAACAATACAATTGGGAAAATAAGGGTAGATATGAAAATCTTCCCCCGAAACCGATGCGTCATTTGCTAACGTATCTGCACAATGATCAACATACGATAAACCATCCACTTGGTAACATTTTACTTGATTGCAGGTCCTTAATGCAGGAATTTGAAGCGGTGCAAATGGATCCCTCCCCAATGTATCTAAAAGGTTTACTAAAATTAAAGCGGATTCGGAATTCTCTTTCATTTCAAAGCATAGACTGTATCCATGTGCTTTATGCTCCCGTGATAAGTTGAATTTATTAAAATGGGTAAATAAACTGAATGGGAAAAAAAAAAAACTGAGAAGAGTATAAACTACTAATAGAGTTCACAGAACAGCAGGCCGGCCGGCCTGGGACTAGGCCCAAGCAATACCTAAGGCCCCTAAAATAGCCCCAATTTACGGGACCCAAGCAAGAAAATAATAGACCCAAAAGCTAACCCAAGTTACCCAACTCAGTTAGGGCCCATTGAATTTTTAGAAGTAGGCCCAATTGACAAAAGGAAGCCCAATATGTATCAGCAAGAACTGAAGGGGGCAAAAATTCGAAAATCCATTTTTTAACTATAACCCTAAATCAAAATCAATAAACCCAAAAATTTCTTCTTCAAAATCTATTAACCCCAACATCGACGTCAAGCTCGGAAGCTCCGGCCGACGCCGATTAATTTTGTGCCTTTGCGTTCTCAAATTGAGGTTTCGCCTAGCGCCCCAAGAAATTCAGGGTCAGCCTTTCAAAATAGTTACATTTGTAAGGGCGGCTGCAAAATTTTAGTTCAACGGTAGCAAAATATATTAAAAAAACTTTGTACACATGACACTTTATAAAATAAATACATTTATTTTGGTTGAAAACTTATCACGATGATAGAATAATGCGGCAACTGTTCTCTTCTGAGCTTTCTTAAGTAGTAGTTTGTTCTAGAGTTTCATATCATATGGGAGTGTAAGAGGTTTAAGTTGTAAGCACAAGGACATGCCTTTGCGCACAAACGCGGCAAAACGTGGCCGTCAATTACCTTAAATTATACAATTATAGTTAGTTCGGTTGGTTGGTGGATTTACTAATCATATATTTATTTTGGTTGAAAACTTAAATTATACTTGCAGGGAGTCTGGTGGATCTTTTCGTGAGGCTTTTGTTTGGCACAAAATGTTGGATGTGAAAGAACCAACAAAGTTGGTCCACTTTCTTTGGAATCAGAATTCCATTACAAATTGGGCCTAAAGATGTTACTGTATTACTCCTATAAAAATTGGGAGATTCATCAGCCTCTCCTCTCCAAGGTTGGCCTGGTCAAGATCGGAGACTTGGGATTTGCTCATTTCTAAAGTTTCAGTTCGAAACTTTCAAGACGCTATCAATTTTCTTGGGACTAGTTTATAGTACACGACTTTGCTCCGATTTTGATTTAGATCCTTGCAAATGAACGGTAAAATCAGACCTCCACGATTGCTCTTAATTAGTGCCCATAAACTGGCTCAGAGAGCTGACTTACGGAAAAACAAGAATAAACATATTCAAATACACATGGTCTCAATTTCTCCATTTATAAAATCTGCTATAGTGAGGCGTGCAATGAACGCTACCCTTTGGCATCTCCGATACAATAACATATATATACTGTATAAAAACATACCCTTTTGTCTCTCTCCCTTGAGACCGACTTTGCGTGGTCACCTTTTCGTCTCCATGTGCAGTGCAGACACATTGTGGATAATTTTTCATGTCTGCTTTTCTACTTGTTGGGGGGATATAAGAAGACAATGTAAGATGAGGCATTCAACATGTGACACTTTTGAACATCCACTTTACTAACCAAAGAGCTTAGGTCTCGTTCCGGATTCTTTAAAAAAAAACTTTTAGAAAAAAAAGGGTAATTTCAAGTTCAAAAATCATGTGTTTACGCAAATAATTTTCCTGCAAATATGAATCTTGTTTGATAGATTTCATTGAGATTTTTTAAACAGTGCAAAAAAAATTAAAAAATTAATTTTCATTTTTATTATATTTGAGCTTAAAATTACTTTCTTTCTGAAGAAGAAGATTTAAAAGAAAGTGGAACGGCAAACTACTGGAAGTATGTCCGGTCAGATAGATATTAGGTAGAAGACTAATAAATATTTTCCACTAGCAGTGGAAACCTCTATTTTTCAACCACCACATTTTTCGGTCCTATCGTGTATTTTATTGTTGATCTGAACTGTTTATCTTGTACACCCCATATAGTGGCGTACTCATTCAAAAAATAAACTTGATCGGATATCGATAGGAGTATCAAAAATTGAATTTTGCTTTGTAAAAATGGATAGTTTATCTTTATTATTATTGACAAAAATTAGATCGTCAATTTTATAAACTAAAATTCAAATTTTGATATATCTATCGACTTCCAATCAAGTTGATTTTTTGCATGACAATACTATATTGCGTGCCTTAAAATATGAACGATTTAGATTACAACAATAAACACTTATGCCTTGTTCTTTTTGGTTTTCAAAAAGCATTTTTCAAAAAATTCCCCCTAGATTCCCCCTATTTTCAACATTTCTCTCTCTATCTCTCTCCACTTATTACCCATACTATTTTTTAAAAAACTTTTTAAATCTCAATCCAAACAAGGCATTAGTAAGACCCATAATAAGCGATGATAAAAAAGCAGAATTTTACACCCGTGATGAATATAATTTATACTCATTAGATAATTCTCAGAAGATACAAAAGAGTTCACTTGTTCAGATTGTTCTTTCGTTTCTCTCATTCTGTAACATGAATTTGACCGCACTGCACATTTCTGTCCTTGAATTTAAACCCCTTGTATTTTATTTTAACGATTAAGTTGTTCGGGTCAATTTACAAACTCCTCAACTAATTTCTTCCTTGTCCGGTTAAAGGCAGACCTTTCACATCAGATCTAGGAAATTCACAATTTTTTTTTTTTTTTTTTTGCAACTCGACACCAAAAACCAAATCTGATCAATTTTCGTGATTAATAAATCCACTAATCAACCGAATTAAATTGTCCATATTCAATTCTTGTGGATAATGTCTTACCTACGAGGCAAGGGAATAATCTAATAAGGTAAAATAAGTTCGCTGGCGGGCACGTTTTGCCGCCTACAAAATGTCGGTCGAGGCATGGTCAGCTCAACCTGCTTTCTGAGAAAGTCAGGCTATTGCGTGTTGCCACGTCCGACTCTTCCATATCCATGCACGTGGACTCTACCTCAGCAATTTGGATTAGTCAGAAAAAAAAACAAAAATTAAAGAGCAATGCTATAGCGAGTGACCAACCAAAGTTCGAGTATCATGTGACGTGACATCATTTTATTAATTAGTAGAATATATTTCACTACATGATATATACGATATATTTTACGAATACACTAGTGACATATTACATATTCGGAATGTCATATCCAAACATGGTCATCAAAAAATTAACGAATTCTAAAACTACACGCAATTCGCACAAACAAATGGATGAATAAGGGTGTGTTTCGCAAACTAATATAAGTACTTATTTTTTGAAGAAAATATGATATATTGTCACATAATAATCTGTCTCGTAAAGTAAAAAATAAAAATCTTAATAGAATGAGGCCTAACCCCGATAAAACGGTTTTATTCTAAACTCTTATTACTCGGCAATAGCATTTGCAAGTATCCTTAAAATAATGTGAAGGTTATGAGGAGACTTCAATAACTTGGTGATCAAGGTGCAAAAACCATAATAGTGTAATTTTAGAAAATGCACTTGCAAAGTAATTTCAAAAAGGATTGTGATTACAGTGATTTTCACACTCTACAAAATAATACTCCCTTGGTCCAAAATTTTTAGTCCTTTTTTGGGGATTTGTGTTATTTTTCTATTAATTATATCTTGTAATTTATATGATTATTGGTGATTTTGAAAATATTTTTCTAATAGTACTAAACAAATCTATCAAATAAGATCCACAAACCTATAAATAGTATTACCAATTGAAGAATACAACCAAATTATGAGGAGTATTAGGTTATTATGGAACGAAGGAATAAAAAATGGAAATGGATGAATTAGTATTAATGGAGTGTAAATAATATTTTGTGGAGTGTGAAAAGTGAAATTTGCACTAAAAAAATAGAACGCCAATGGTATTCGCATCCCACTTTTGGAGTGCAAAAAATATTTTGTGAAGCACAAATGTCAATTTCCTTACATTGTATTTTTTCCAAAGAGCAATGATTTTGGTACCCATTTTAATTGATAACTCCACTATTTGTCTTTGGTATTTTATCATGCGTATTTTGAACACTAAAAATTAAAATATAGTGTAATGATAAAAATAAAGTGTTAAAATAAATTAAGAAGGGAATTAATAATGCCACTTCTAAAGGAAAGTGCGGTTATCAATTTAAAAAATAGCATTTTCAATTCTTATATAAAATTGATTTTGCTATTTTTCTAAAGAGTGGCATTATAAATGTGAAGAGTGGTATTATTAATGCCTCATCAGTCCTCTCTCTCCCAAAACGAGAACAAACCAAAATAACATTCGTCTTCCTATTACTGAACCAATCACGTGGGCCCACCGCCTCACCAGGTCTAGGCCCATAAAGAATCACACAAAAAAGTGAACCAAAACTCAAAAGAATCTTCACTCTCTCTCTCTCTCTCTTGATCACTCGCTGAAACGCCACCTCGAATTATACTTCGGAATTGGATTACGGGAGTTCCTTGCGTGGTCTAATACGAATTCGTTCCGAATTCAGTTCGATTTCGACTAATTTTTTTGCTTCCGCTGATGGCGATGGACGAAGGCGACGAGAGCTGCGGCAGCAGACCGGCGGATTCGAAGCAGAACCGACAGAACAGAGAGAGGCTCGAAGTGTTCAACGAAGTGCTCGGTCGGCTCCAGCAATTGGATCACGAAGAAGCCAGACTCCCGGGTTTCGAAGACCAGCTCTGGCTTCACTTCGAGCGTCTCCCTTCTAGGTACCACTCTCTTCCAAGTCGCATCATAGTGCGCGATCAGGAGCGAGAGCGTAAAAACGTTTTTAAAATGTATTCTGGACTGCTGAATTTGTGAGCGCTAGAATTAAGAGCGCGCGTGAACGCAGAGCGACGAGACCCGGCGGTTGAATTTTGACCTTTCATGTATGATTTGATATCACCTTTCATGTGTTGCAACAAAATAGTTAATACCAGCCCACCCAACGTTGAAATTCTGCGCCTGGTGCCCTAGCTTTCCAATTTTCATTCTCCCACTTTGTTCTTATTGGCCGCCGGGAAAGAGCGGGATATGAAAAGAAACTACTTTCACTTCAACTAATGTCATGATATTCCAATTCCATATCCTTCCACGTCGATTGGCAGCAAATTATGTCTGTTCATGATGTAAATAATGAAGTTGTTGTTCTCTAGTATATTATTATCTGATGCTTTTAGATGAATTGGTGGACAACTAATCCAATAGGGTATGAGATCAGGAAATAGATATTGTCGTTTTGTGTTTGAATCTCACTGCCTGGGTTATAATTAAAACTACGAGCACTTGTTTGGCATGTGTATGGGAGAGACCGAGAGAGTATGACCATAATTGACGGGACGTGTTGAGGAGCTAAATAAATTGAGTTATCACTTTTCTAATGGGTTAAGATTTTAGACGAGTCAGGGGTCAACAATTTAATAAGCTCGGCGTCAAGGATTCTTTCTATTATTTCTTGTGGACACGATTTCGATGCTTGAATTGCGTGCATACGAATTGGTTTGGTAATTTACATATGATTATTCTCTCTCTCTCTCTCTCTCTCTCTCTCTCTGTTGAGATGTTGGATGAGGAACTTTACTGGTACTATGTAGATATGCATTGGATGTAAACGT
The DNA here is from genome assembly GCA_019656275.1 of Rhododendron kiyosumense. NCBI lineage: Eukaryota > Viridiplantae > Streptophyta > Magnoliopsida > Ericales > Ericaceae > Rhododendron > Rhododendron kiyosumense. The sequence continues at coordinate 133,878 of BPLS01000219.1, read as the reverse complement.
GGAAAGGTCGGAAGATGTGCTGACGCATAAGAGACTACTTCATCTTGCTGAGGACCCTGCATGTAGACTTGCATTTGAAGTTCGAATTGTGCAGGTAAGCAGCATTTGGGTGCATTCCATTGCCAATCTAAGCAACTCTTCGTTGTGCATTCATTTGCATGCAGCCATCGCGACCCTTGTCTTCAAGATGTTCTGTGGTGGACCAATTTATCGCATGTTTGGAATAGACCCTGTGATTTTATCTTGTCATCGTGATATTTAACCTACTTAGTAGTGTTTAAGGTCACCTTGCGACATGACATTTATGGCTAGTTAGTGGAGTAAGCTATTGGGTGGGACATATTTGTTGAAGCAAAGTAGTAATTCTTCCAGCATTCTTTTATGTGATTTATTACACAACAGATCTTTGTTTACAGCCTGTAATTATTACAGGCTTTTGCAAAAAGTTGAGTTAGTGATGCGAAAGAGGCGGGGCCAAATGTTGTCTAACACATGTTGAAGACTTCCATGGTTCCATCATAACCACATTCCAAGAGGGATGGCTACTTAGTCAGTAAGATGCATTTAGCATTCTCTCCATTGCCTCCTATTTTTTAGCCTTTCTCGTGACTCTGTAAGATACCTTACCAGCATAAACCCTTGACCAACTCGACAATCCAATATTGCATATTTGTTCCTATTCACTCCTCAGAAAGCCTTGCGGATGTTGTTGACAAATATTATTGCAAAAGGTTTCTTTTATGTCCATAACACACTTCTTTGGCACACATGCATGATAAGGAGGAACACAGGACTTTGCGCGATTTGGTTTTGCATTGACATGGTGTTTAAGTAAGGGAAGGCAACCTCTTGATTTGTCACATGCAAGTGGCACCTTGTCATTCTACGTGGCTGTTTAAGTAAGCCAATATCTTGATTGTACCATGCAAGTAGCCCTTTGTTTCTGTTTATACCCAATGCATGGTCTGACGTCCTATTGCCAGTTTGTCACCAGTAGCCATTAATAACTGGACATTGTTTGTTTATTGGATTCACATTTCGCAAAACTCCTATGGACGACAAGGTTGGCCCCAAACTTATGTCTGTTACTTAAGACATGGGTGGTGCTTCAGTAAAGCATCACATGGAATGACTTTCCAAAGGGTCGTCTCATGGCATCCAAGTTGACAGAGATAAATAGAACAAATATGGAGATCCATGATCAATCCTCACGTGGTTGATCATCCTTTTCATGAGGGGGTGGGGTGGGGGTTAAACTTGTGCATAAAAGTGATGTATGAACCTCACACCTGCCAAATGTTGTGGCCTGTGAGGGCACCATTCATGGGGGTTTTCATTCCATAATAGACTGGAGACTCTGGAAACTTTCTTTTGATGCCTAAAGCCCACCCTCAAGTTGCTTGGAATTGTCCACACTTGAGAAATATAAAATCCATTTTCATGTGGCTATTTGTATAATGCAGTGAATATGTATTATTTGTTGATGACTTGATGTGTTCTATTTTTTGAAAATGCCGTGTCGGCTATTTCATATCGTATCCATTTGCACGGCTTCGCAGTACCATGTTTCTTAGGTATTTAGGTATTTTTGCTTGCTTTTGGAATCTTTTATGAGCTTTTGATCTAATTTACATTAGAGTCGTGGGCCTTACGGATAGTAACATGCAGGTTCATCCTACCTCTTGCGGAACCTCAGTTGACTCTGATCGTTTGGATTCTCTAGTCAATGATGATGCTCAAAGTAATGTGAACCATTCAAGTAGATTGGGGTAAACTATTACTGATATAATATTTACCAACTACCTTTCGAAGAAACTAGTGCCAATGTCACCTTTTCAGCTATATTTTCTTTTTCTTTTTTTCCCCACATACTTGGTAAGTTTGTAGTTTTAATTGAATTACACTTCTCTTTTTCTCTCCAGAAACCATCCACCACCTACCTTTGGCTCATCACCTAATCTTGAAGCCCTCGCACTTCACGTTAATGGGTCTCAAGTTGAAGATGGTGATAGTGTCGTTCATTCTGCTTCACGGTTTTCCCGGTAAGACTTGTTTTTATGCTTTTAACTCTAGCATGAGTAATTTCCCTGGTATATCCCTAGGAGAAGATTTAACATCCAAGGCATCTTGACTCTTGAGTGCCATTTTTCATTCCGTCTAAGATCTCTTTGAACTTTTGGTTCACGCAAATCTCTTTGAAATCAAGTTTTTGATACTGGAGGTGGATTGATTTAATCGATTATTGGCTGTCTGTCTTCCTATATTATGTTGCCATCTTCTTGATATTTTTGCATAATCTTCCTCATAGACATCGCTATATCTGGACTTCTGGATACTCAAATTATTGTGCAAAAGATGACCACAACTTAGGGTCTTGAGATTTGGATTATTTTGATGCATTATGACTATTCTGTGGTAACTAATTTCTTGCGCCAATGAGCTATAAATTTTCCTCTTGAAATGACATTTTAAAGTGGTTATCATACAGGCCAATGCATGAGATCACTTTTTCAACAGTAGACAAGCCAAAACTCCTTAATCAGGTAGTTCTCTACATAATTTTTTTTCCATCATTTATTTTCTATGCCGGAGTCAGTAATTTCACATCTTCTTTACATGTTTCTCATTTGTATGCAAATATATGTTTTTTCTATCGAGTGACAATATAAATACATGCATACCGTATCTCAGAATATAGCTCATTATACAAGGAAGTAAGGGCCAAATGTTATGGTTTGCTTACGGCTTTCAAGCCATGTGAAGAAGACAATTTTTATATTATCCAGTATGGTTCTTGCTGTTGATATCGAAATAATATACCTTGCATGTGAAGTACAGACTTTTTCCTTTGATT
>BPLS01000219.1:115899-131014 GCA_019656275.1 Rhododendron kiyosumense | reverse complement strand
TCCATTGTAGGTCGTCTCTCTCTCTCTCTCTCTCTCTCTCTCTCTCTCTCTCTCTCTCTCTCTGAATTGGAGCCCATTCTGTGCAAACCGTAACATATGGGTCTGATACTGAGGACAGCATCCTTGAGGGTGATGTTGTAGTAGGAGTTTGAATGTTTCCTGAAGTCCTATGTCATACCTTGTCCGGATTTCGTTGACACCTCTTTATCATTATCTCTCCATCTAGCTTATGCCTAGACAGGCAGAGAAAGGAAAAAGGTCTATGTTCTCAAATCTGATAGTGTCCTTGTCCCTCTATCTAAGGCTGTGCAGCACATGTTCATTCCCTATTTGTTCTTGAACAATTGATATTAGTTAATGATTGTCGCAAAATTGGCAATCTTTAACATTTTTTTTGTTGTTAAACTTCGAATATTTGGCTTCAGACTTGCTCCAGTTCTGTTGAGTATTTTGTTGATTTTGGGGGAGACGTGTATAATTGTGTAGGAGTCTGGGTATCTTTTCACAGAACTTTTGTAGGCAGTAGGTGTAGTTGGAATGCTGGATTTTGCCTCCTTTTAGAAAAAAGAGAACAATAGAAAGAAAAAGAACAAGCAAACTGAATTAAAAATACTCTGATGAGTTGTTAATTCAGGTGTGTCCATTATAACATGCTAAAGTTCTAGTTCGATATTGTGATATCTATAATATCTTGAACTTCCAGTTGACTTCCTTGGTTTCTGAGATTGGACTGAACATTGAGGAAGCCCATGCTTTTTCAACTGTGGATGGTTTCTCCTTGGATGTCTTTGTTGTTGGTGGTTGGCCTCACGAGGTATGATCTTAGCATCTCTTGATTATGATTCATACTTTTGAGGGACATTTAGCCTTTTAAATTGTGAAATATCATGGCATTTCCACCTTGTGTGCTTTTTTATTCCTCGCAATGTATATATTCTCACCATTATCATTGAGTCATATTGTGGGTTTTGTGCATAAGGGTGCTTGTACTGTTTATTCACATGAGCTATAAGTGTGGTTGAGTTATATGTGTCCAGTGCTGTACTTGTATTGGAAGTGGAGTTTATTTTCAATTGTATTTCCGAAGTGCATCAGTGATTCGCCTTTACTTTTTGAAAATGTTATTTACTTTATCTCTAGGAGTTTTCATTGTGCTTCAGGATCAAATGTAAAAATAGTTGTGTTAAAGCAATGCACTCAGGTATAATATTTGATGTTTTACATCATGTGCAAGTGTAGAAAGCTGATATTATGTTCCTGATGGATGGTGAATTCTAGAAATACCTGAGGAAGCTGCAGTTGCATTTCTCCTTTTAGTTCAAATATTTTTAAATTCCAGTTCTATATTTTTATTTATTTATTTATTTTGTTGTCGTTGCAAATATGAGATTTCTGAAGACATGGGAAGTAACAAATATTCAATCACTATTCCATTGATGAAAATTGCTTGGGGTATCATACTATCATTGAAAAAACTGCTGAGTCCAACATGCGGTGGAGTAGAAGAAAGTTATTTCAACTAGGTTTTGGATATATGCAGAGCTATGCTTTCAACATGTTGTTCATTTGTGTTCACTATGCTGACAGATTGCCATATGTGCTTGATGTGTTCTTTTTTTTCATAGTGAGGATGAAACTAGTTTCATCATTGTTGTTATTGATACTCGTTCTAGCCCTCTGCTTTTGCATTGGTTTTGATGCCTTCACAAGTGTTTATTCTTTTGAAGATTTAGGGACATGCAATTGGGCTTTCTTTCAATAGTTCTCTTTTGCTCTTTCATGACATGTTATTCTGATTAATTTCCATTTTGGAGACCTCTAGGATACTGAGCAGCTTCGACATGCATTGGAAAGGGAAATTCTGAAGTCTGAGGTTGTTACTCTCGACAAGGCTCATGTTTTCAGCATCAAGTTTGTTTCATGAATGTTGTATGTCGAGTCCATTTGTTCATTGTGAATGCTTTCCGCTGATTGAAGATAATCTTGGTGATTATGGTTGTTCTTATCATACTGTGCTACTGATGACAATATTTCACTATTTGTTATAGTCAGCGGAGCATTGTCCAGTTGGCTGTTAGATTCTGCATGACTAATGTCAAAGTTTATGATTATTATTCTCCAAAACCATATTGAATAACAAGTTTCAGTAGATTATTAAGTGCGAAAGTAATTAAGTCACTCTTCTTGGAGATATAATTAGTACGGAAATCTAGTATTTTTGAGCACGCCACTATGTTTAATCTGTCAAGGGCCAATATTGGAATTGCTTGTCCATTTATCATCAATGTTTACCTTCCCTCATTGTTTCATAGTTGATGCTGGAATCACAATCGACGCAGAATGTTTTGTTCATTAAATTTTAGGAATGTAATTTCTCTCCAAGAACTTATGTCTATCTAATTATAGTGATGATACTTGAAGTGCTCTTAGTCTTAGACTTTAAAGACCTCCTGGACTCGATCAAGAAGCTAGTGCAAACGAGGTTACCTTCAGGAATTTGAAGATTTTTATCTGCCTTATGACTTATGTCTTGCAATCATCAACATAAGTTATAGCAAAATCTTTGGTAATGAGCATGGCTTTGATGTGGGATTTACATTGTTCTTTTTGCATTTAATTTAGTTTCTATGTTTGTGAAGTCATAGGTTTCACTTTTTGATCATTTGATTTGGCAGTCTTTTTCCCATTGTCCTTGTAGATCCTTCAAGTCAACCTATCGTTTGCAGTATTTTCTCTTACTTCAAATGTAAAGTTACCAAACCTTAGCTCTCTGACATTGTCGCTAGCCATTCCTACCCTCTTTCCTCAATTTTTGAAGAATTGAATTCTGTTCTTTTTGCCAGTTCAAACTCGTGTATTTGTGATTTCAAAGGCCTTTTGGTAGAAAATTTTAGGACTCTAATCAATCATACTATACTCATGCTACTTACTATATCTTTAGTTCGCCCTTTTCAGTCACCCTGCAACATCTTTCTGTTTTTGTAAGTGATACTTGGCATATAAATTGTGTAGGGGGATTCTTCTTCGAATCAACCTTCGTTGTTTCCTACTAGTGAGCAAATCGAACCTCCATCTAAATCCTCTCCTGAATATGTAAAGATACCTACTGACGGATCTGATGTCTGGGAAATCGATGCCAGCCTGCTGAAATTCGCAAACAAAGTTGGATCTGGGTCATTTGGTGATCTGTGAGTCTTGTCGGTCTCCACATATATCTGATCTTATATTAGCTCTTAGTATGATCATGTCTTTTGTCTTTTTCAGGTATAAAGGCACATATTGTAGTCAGGAGGTGGCTATCAAAGTCCTCAAGGCCGACCTTTTGAATAAAGATATGCTGACAGAGTTTGCCCAGGAAGTGTTTATTATGAGGTCTGTTAGGTTTCATGTTCATGTGTGTGGAAGGCACTGGTTGCTTCCTCCACTGTCCACAACCTACTTTTTCTGCTTTCTGATGTTCATTCCATGGTATTCCAGCATTTAGTTCATACCTCAGACACATTCTCTACAAACAGAAAAGGAAAATGCTTTCACGATTGGTTTAAAAGATCTGACTTGTATATCTTTCTGAGGACTTCATAGAGGCAGTTGCTACACTGGAATTTTTTTTTACGGGACAAATCTTTCAAAAAAAAAAAAAATGCTTCTTTATTGCATAGGTTAGGTATTCAATTATGCACAAAAGATTCATCTGGGGCCAGATGAAGAGGCTGCTCCCCGTCTATATGAAGTGAAGTATAGTGCTTTGGTAGATGGCCTGAGATAGATCCGGCATATATCTATTGGTGATTTTATGTTGAAATGGAATGTTCCTGGGTTCATGGAGCTAACTTGATAGTTGATCCACAATAGATCATTAGACCTTTCATTTAGCAAATCTATTACTTTTTGTAACCAAGGGTTTGGTGCTTGTGCACTTGATATTTCTTATTGTGAAAATCTGGATGGTGGTAGCTATTTATTTTGCACAGTGGATTGTGCCATAAGTTTTTTACCATGGGCTTACTGAATCAGTTACACTGCTCCCTATGAATATCAAACACTTCACATAGGCGTGCCTTTGCTACTGATCTTCTTTGCCGCCTTCATCGTTTTTCTCTCACTGAATATCAATCACTTCCCATAGGCTCGCCTTTGTCCAACTGCTTTGCTTGTCTGATTCTTCTTCTTCATTTTTATAGCCATTCTAATGTAGTGGTTTATATTGTAATTCAACCCCAACATAGTCTTGATAGCTGCAAATCTATTATAAGTCTCTTCTATCTTTCCTGTTTTGGGGAACAATATTCCATCTGTTCTTATTTTGCTGACTTCTCTTGGTTCTTGCAGGAAGATTCGACACAAGAATGTTGTACAATTCATTGGCGCCTGCACAAGACCTCCAAACCTGTGTATTTTGACTGGTACTTGTTGAGAAACATTTATTTTCAAGACATGCCGGCTATTCTTAGGTGATTATGTGTTAGAGCTTGTCCCATATTGATTAATTATAGCCTCCAAAACTAGTATATGAGCCTGGGTAGCCTCTCCACTCATTGCCAAATGGTTTTGAGTTGGATGCTTTAACATGGTATCTGAGCTAAGCTTTCAAAGGCTTTTGGACAAGACACTCTTTATTTATTGCCCTGTTGTTTGTGCCTTAATCCTTGTGTTGTTATGATACCTATGTTATCCTCTGTTTACCTCTCCATGTATGGGTCATGGGCCGCATGTGAGGGGGAATGTTAGAACTTGTCCCCCATTGCAATTTGTTTTGACTTAGATGCTTTTACAGTATTACATCACCTTAAGGCTTTTAATTTTGCTGGAAAGGAAAAAGGTTTAGAATTGGAACTTGTCACCATAGTGGTTTGGATGATGAGAAAGTACCCTGGAGGCACGCCCGGGTGTTAGAAGTACCATGTGTGTCTACAATGGTTGAAGGAACCAATTATGGTCGACAACCTGGTTGTAAATAGAGTAGACCAGACCTTGGTTGACCAGTTCTAGTTCCTCAAAGACCATTTTACTAGGGTGGTGGACCAACTCACAAGTTCACCCAAAACCTGCTTTGTGGTTGGCCACCCTAGTTGAAGTTCAAAATTTTCTCGCCATGGGAGGCTTGGATATGTATAATAAGTCCTCTTTTAGGTAAGTTTGATGAGTCTAATAGGTTCTTAACTGACTACACTATATAAATTTTCTTGATTCATTCTTGTATGAGTGTTCTTCTCATTGAGAGAGGGATTGGTTACCCACTTTGAAGGACGAGGCTACACCTCTTGGAGATAGGCTTGCTAGTTTTTTTCTTTGAAGTTTACCTTCTACCCCATGTTATTGTGTTACTAAGGTATACACTTGTTGACTGCACAAACTTGCATGCTTGTCTCATCTACACTTGTTTCAAGTTTTGTTTTGGTTGTATTATGCAGCTAAGCATGTTGTTGATATCTGCATATTTCATGAATTGTGTGTAAAGGTTGTGAGTGACCTTGAAAACCCATTTTGGATTTGAACATTTAGATGAATGTGATAAAAACTCTGATTTAAGAAATCCATGGTGGCCTGGTGGGATGCTGGTACTGGATGTCAGCAAGCAGCTAACTCACGATTAACCAGTGTTGAAGTTCACATTGACGTCTACATATATATGTACACATCAATCGATGTACTATATTTCGATAGAATCCATTGCCAAATTTTCAATTTCCCCTATCATGTCATAAGTTACAATCCAGTCTCACTGTAAAGATTCAATCACTTTTTGATGTATCAGAGTTCATGTCCAGAGGAAGTGTTTATAACTTTCTGCATAAGCAACGCGGTGCGTTTAAGTTTCCTGCCCTTCTCAAAGTAGCACTTGATGTTTCCAAGGGAATGAACTATTTGCATCAAAATAATATCATTCACAGGGACCTGAAGACTGCCAATCTTCTGATGGATGAACATGAGGTAACAGGCTTTTTGGAATCTTATGTGATTGACCTTCCCATAAAGTCAATTCGTCGTTCTTTCACTTTGATGTTAAACGCACATTTGGAAGTCAGCATTCATTTTATTACAAGTCTCGTATTTTTTCTCTCGCATGGTCCTAGCATGAGTTGAAAGTCATTTTTAATCATATCAATTTTGTTCTTCGGTGAAAGTTCTATTCTTCTCTGGACAGGTCGTTAAGGTTGCAGACTTTGGAGTTGCTAGAGTGCAAACTCAACCAGGAGTGATGACTGCAGAAACTGGAACATACCGTTGGATGGCTCCTGAGGTAGAGATTTATCTTAAATTGCCTATAATTTTGAATTTATGAGTCAATGTTCATGCATGATTCTTTTTGTTAAGTATGTGAAGTTCCTTGCTAAAAAGTTTCTCCTTCTAGTTGTATCATATGCTTGCCCCACCATGCATTTTAGGGACCAGTAATACTTCATTCCAAGTGTGGAAATGGAATGATCTTGGCTAACTGAGTGTATTACCAGGATTTCCTTCTGTGCCAATATTGTTGTTCCATGATGCCCCGGGTCCATGTTTTGGAGCCAAGACCTGCTACTGTTTACTTGTGGATATGGACTCTCTCTGTTCTTATTGTTCTTTCTTTCGATTTTATCTTCCTCTTCATTTTCCTAGTGGTGTATAATACGTAGTTGTATACACCTGTTGGGCATTGTTGCAAGTTGCCTCATTTTCAACACTTGTACATTGTTTGTTTGGTTGTCAAGTATAACCCGAGGTTGTACATATTGTCATTCCTCGTGGATATTGGTTTTGCCTTCCTTTGGGTTAAACTGCTGTGATCTTTTAGGTGTCATATCCACTGTATGTATGTTTCAGGTAGAATTTGTACTTCCAGTGTCATTAGTGGGCACTGTAAAACCTCCTTGTAAATTGGAGTAGGTAAATTTCCTTTTAGAAGTTCTGTATTAGACATCTATTTCCGGTTTTGGTTTTCAAAGTCTCTCAGTTAATTTGATGTTCAAGCAGAAGAGAATGTTTATAATGCCTTAAAATGGTATTGGGTGCATTGAAGGTTTAAAGGTTTCTACTTGTTGATGATTGTATGTTGAAATAATCTCCTATTGGTCAGTTGCAACTTGCAAGCTTGCATCTTTGACATATTGACTCTGGCCTGAGTGCTAACTACTGGGATAATCATTTTTCATGTGATTTTCTTGAAATTGCGGTCAATGGCTGCAAAAATGTCACTCTTCCTAAAACATCCTTTCTGGGTTTGTTGTTCTAATAAAGGGTACTCTCTTCTTAAAATGGTATTTTGTGCATTGAAGGTCATTGAACACAAACCATATGACCACAAGGCTGATGTTTTCAGTTTCGGAGTAGTGCTGTGGGAGCTGTTAACAGGAGAAGTAAGCCTTTCAAATTTTTTTTTTCCTTCTAGTTTTTACTCTTCTTTATGGTCATTACAATCTTTCCATTGAGCAATTCTGGTGTGCAGGTTCCGTACTTGTACTTAACACCTTTGCAAGCAGCTGTTGGTGTTGTTCAACAAGTATTTGGCTTTTCCTTTCCTTTCTTTCTATACAACAATACTGAGCTCCCTTTTTTGGCCGGGATTAGAGTATGGGATTAGATCACACGGGGACACATTTTGTGCATTTTCTTGGAACTTTCACTTTTGTGGTTTGGATTAAATGTCCTAGATATATCCAATCTCACGAAATCAAGGATATAGAATACCGTTATGTTTCTGCTCGCTATTGTCCAGTCAAACAAATGGGACCTTGATGTTTAATAAATGATTCTTCTACATCGTTGATATGGTTACCAGGGTCTGCGGCCAACAATTCCGAAGAACACCAATCCAAAGCTTGTCGAACTGCTTGAGAGGTGCTGGCAGCAAAACCCCACTCTGAGACCCGATTTCTCGGAAATTATAGAGATGCTGCAGCATATGGCCAAGGAGGTAGGTCATTTGCCAAAGGTTTTCTTTTTGCTACATTAAACCAAACCAAACCGAGCCTTGCGTCCCAATCACTTGGGGTCGGCTACATGAATCCATTTCTTCCATTGAGCTATGTTAAGGGCCACTTGTTCACACACACCTAGTATACTCATATCTTTGCGCACTACAGCATCTAATGTCAATTTAGGTCTACCCCTCCCCGAGACATTGCTACCGAAAGCTATTATATCCGCTCTCTTAACTACTGCATCTTCTGGTCTACGGTAGACATACTCAAACCACCTTAGCCTATTTTCCCTCAACTTCTCCTCTATAGGTACTACACCTATCATCTCACGAACTGTTTCATTTCTAATCTTGTCTCGTCTAGTCTTACCACACATCCACCTTAACATTCTCATTTCCGCTACACTCATCTTACATTGAAGAATTATTTTTATGTCCTTGATCAGTATTTCATTTTACAGTACATGGAGTGTAACTTTGGTTATTATGAATTGTTGAAACAGGTGGGATGTGAGGGAGGCGATCGTCACAAGGATAAATCAATTGGCGGATGTTTCTCGGCACTCAAAAGGGGTCATCATTAAATTAAGAACGTTAATATGTGAATTATGAAAGATGTGCATAGAGAACTTCGGAGATTAAAATGCATTTTACAGCTTTTTCTCCTTCTGATCAGTCAAGGTGTCTACCTGGAATAGTGTGTTCATTTCTAGGCTTGTTTCTCACTCAGTTTTTGTTCATTTTGGTGTTCTCTCCCAGTCAATAGTTTGTATCTTTGAATCATTTGTGACGAAGCAATTGTAGATGAACAACTTGATTAGAGAAAGAGTCAAATCTCTCTCTCTCTCTCTCTCTCTCTCTCTCTCTCTCTCTCTCTCTCTCCCTCCCTCCCTAGTCATATACCACTGTTAAATGTACCAAAAAACACACCCCTGTTTTGAGACCCAAAGAATGTGGGAGAACTATTTCTCTTTCCATTTTTAAAGTCGATCCTTGTTCTTGACCCAAGTAAATATACAGATTATCAAGTTAGTTGGGCAAAACGAAATTGTGGATTCAGATCTAGTGAAGATGGTATCAACTAAGACCCAAGTAAATATACAGATTATCAAGTTAGTTGGGCAAAACCAAATTGTGGATTCAGATCTAGTGAAGATGGTATCAAGTTATTTGAGCAAAACCAAATTGTGGATTCAGATCTAGTGAAGATGGTAAAAAATGATTGTGGTTCAAATAGGAGTTGGGTATGTATTTTGTGTGAAGAATAATGCAGTCTTAGTTGCTTTAGTTCTCTGTAGTTTTAAAGCTTTTAGTCTTATAAGAATGCCACAGAAGCAATAAACGCACTATTAATGTGAGGAACGAACGTCGTTTACTGACTTTCTAAAATTTCTATTTCTGAAAACTCAATAAAATTACGGTGCATTACAAAATAACGTGGCTCGGTGGGGAAGGCTTGAGCTTCCTATTCCTCCAAAAACAAGTATTCGTTGCCGCCGTTGTCCTCATCGGCTTAACACAAACGGCTCGTTCACTAGCTTCTGCTCTATCAATGCTGCCATTGACTAGGGGTGGGCACGGGTCGGGCGGGTCGGGTATGGCCCGCCACCCGACCCCGACCCCGACCATGTCGGGTAGGAGAAAAACCAACCCGAACCCGAACCGAACGATGGTGTACACCCGCCCGTGTGCCCGATTTTTTTGGTCGGGTCGGGTCCGACCAAACCGAAGTAGAGCTACATGAATTGTGCATGTTTTGGTCGGGTCGGGTTTGGTCGGGTTGGGAAAAACAGCACCCGATCCCCGAACCGAAAACTGATTTTTTCGAAAAATTGGACCCGACCCGACCACATGTTCGGGCCCGCCCGAAACCCTTCGGGTCGGGGCGGGGCGGGGCGGGTCCGTCGGGCCTCGGGTATTTTGCACACCCCTACCATTGACACCGGAACCAATTAGTTTCTTTTTTTTTTTTTCGTTCTCAAGTTGCTTCAGAAACCGATGACTCCCTCATTTTCCAATTGAATTTTTTTTTTTGTTTTGGGATTTTGCCAAGGCAGGGTATTTCAGGGGGATGGGTGGAATGGAATGACCGATGTACCCACGTGGCTATTTTCCGTCCAAAAATTGGAGGGAAAGCTACGGAGGGATCACATTGAAACTCAATTGAAATTGCAAAGGAATAATATTGTCCCAATTGAAAACAGGAGGACTGGGGATTCTGTAACATTGAGCTTCCCTGTTAGGGGTCCTCCAGGCTCCAGCCCTGCAAATTCAAGCTCAATATTATGATGCAACTTTTACCTTTGAATCAATGGCGAAAAAAAACCCTCAAGCCAAATTGGGCACGGAGTATTTGCGCTCTAAATCTAAATCCCTTGGTTCTCGATAAACGAGATATCAAATGCTACCCTAATATGCTACTGGCCATGGCAGTGAAAACTAGCTAGGTAGTTATCATTTTTCTTTCATTTTCCTTTTCTCTCGGTCACTCATACAACATTAATCAATACTCAAAATAGTACAAGATGGTTGAAGAGGTCAAGCCATAGCAACGCCTCACCCCACCCCACCCTCAACACCAGAAAAAAAGTTTCAAAATGAAGTGCTTCCCTCCTGAAAGAAAATCACTCTACATGACTAATCATAACTGTTGTACTTCACTCGAGCAGTTTCGCCCATCAAAAGGTGCCCAATCTCGGGCAAAACTTGAAACAGTTTGCTTTTGTGTCTCCTCTGAATCATGCTTCCTACGACCATAAATGTCCTCTACCGGCAACTCCAGTACGCCCCCTATGACATTGAGTCCGAAGTAGGCTTTGATCACTGCTGCTCATCGTCAATCACGTGGACAAACCCCTTGTTTAATCCGAACTCGACATGGAAGTATGGAAAATCCTTGGGAACAGAAGCACGCAACCCCTTTACATTCGTATCAATGAGCTTCTTCGAATTGTGCTGGCTCCACTCGTCTTCAGCTTCATCAATTCCCTGGAGGAAACTCATTGCACAAACATGTAAGTAGGAAAATACTAGAAGAAGATTACTACAGATCATGTTGAGTTCCCAAGAAACAAGAAAAATTTCGTCAATGTTGCTCAAGGTTCAAAGATTGAACCAATCACCAAGGGTTTTCTTTCTGTAAAAGACTAATAGCCATAAAAATGAACGAAACATTCCAAAATGGTGATGAGTGTGATTGGTATTTTTTCTATCAGGCATTCAGGCTAGAAGGCAAAAAATGGCAACATATGGTATCTTTATTTCAGTGTCCGATGATTTGTACGAAAAGTAAACATCTACATTGCTCACCAACTCTCTCGTAAATACTCCCTCCGTCTCACAATGGATGACAATTTTGGCATACGTGCTTTGCAAGAATTTATCAAACAAGATTTATATAGCATAAGAAAGCATTAAAAATTAAAAGACAGAGATAACTTGTTAAGATGTCCGAGTCAGCGAAATTGTAGGTTCTCTCTCAATATTGTCTTTCGGTCTAAGCATCCACTCTAATCCCATTTCCTTTCTCACAGTATTGTACTTTCTTCAATATATGAAATTTGTGCCTGTAAAGCAAAAACACAATGTGGAATAAGGAAATGGGAATTCTTTAGTTCTTTTAATTCTGTATCAGTTTTATCAACACCACCCTGGCGCAAACAAAAGGAAGCGAAGCCAACAATGCAATATTTATATCTTGGTACCCAGAGACGGAATCAAATTTTAATATTAATAATTCACATGGCGCAAGGGCTACCTGTGGGAGAGAAGCTGTTCATAGGTGGCGATTCCACTGGAGTTAATAGGCAAGGGTATGAGAAAGTTTATGGTGGTTTTGGGCCGGGTTTGGTGACCAAAATGAAGCTAGTAGAAGTATTTTGGATTTTGCGGTGCTTTTGATCTTATAGTTGTGAACGCTTTTTCCAAAAAGAGAGAGGAACACCTAATTACCGTTAAGAGCGGGTCCAACAGAAGTCAGATAGATTACTTTTTTTGTTAGATACACTCAACGTTTGTTATGCGAAGATTGCAGGATTATCCCTGGAGAGTGTCTAGCTATTGCCACAGCATAGAATGCTGGTGTTAGATATTTGTCCATGAACTAGATGGTGGCATCTTTCTTGTTGTTCATACTTCGGCCTCCGCGTTTGTGAAATCCTGATTTCGTCCCTGCTGATACCCGTACGCAAACAAGATTCAAACTTGTCTTGTTTTCTTGCATTGTCCAAATGAATTAAAGAACAAGGGAAGAGGAGAACATTAATTGATGAGATATATAATAATAATAATAATAATAATAATAATAATAATGTCAAGTGCAATAAAGAAGAACTGATGAGTGATTTTGAAAGAAGAAGTTGGATTTTGCTCAAAACTGAACGACAATTTCCTTCCTGCAAAATTTTCTGCTACTAACAATAATCTTTCTCCGTTGTTTGATTCTTTCTGGTTTTGGTCATCTGGGGAAGAAGAAGGAGATGAAAGAAGGAATCCCAAGAAAGAATTACACTTCACCGCAAAAAATTACCATTGATCGCAAGGAATTACTCTTGACCGCAAACCGCAAAAAATTATACTTGACCGCAAAGAATTACTCGTGGCCGCAAATTATTGAAAGCGTGATTACTCGTCACGATTTGTTTGTGTTTTACAAGTTCTTTGGCCGCGTCGAATTACACTTGGTTGCGTTTAATTGCTTGTGGACACTTTTAATTACTCTTAGACCACAAGTTATTGAAATCGTGATTACTAGACACACTTCTCTTGTGTTTTACATGATTCTTGGACGCGTCTATTTACACTTGGCCGTGTCAAATTGCTCATGGCTGCACATTATTGAAATCGTAATTACTAAGCACGATTATCTTGTATTTTACATGCTGATTGGCCGCGTCGAGTTACACTTGGCCACTTTTAATTGCTCTTGAACGCGTCTAATTACTCGTGGCCGCACGTTATTGAAAGCGTAATTACTAAGCACGATTATCTTATATTTTACATGCTGATTGGCCGCGTTGAGTTACACTTGGCTGCGTTTAATTGCTCTTGAACGCCTCTAATTACTCGTGGCCGCACATTATTGAAAGCGTAATTACTAAGCACGATTATCTTGTATTTTATATGCTGATTGGCCGCGTTTAATTGCTCTTGGACGCGTCTAATTACTCGTGGCCGCACGATTCTCTTGTATTTTACATGCTTCTTGGCCGCGTTGAGTTACAATTGGCCGCGTTGAGTTACATTTGACCGCTGAAAATTACTTGTGGCCGCATGTTATTGTGAAACCGTGAATACTAAGCACGATTATCTTGTATTTTACATGCTTTTTGGACGCGTCAAACTACACTTGGCCGCTCAAAATTACTTTTGGCCACATGTTATTGTAAAACCGTGATTACTAAGCACGATTCACCGTGGCCGCATGTTTTTTGTAATCGTTTTCTTCGGTCACGCTTTTGTACTGAAACTCCCAGCCACAAAATACAGACCTAATTAAAGGGACCAAATTCCTCACGCAGCTCTCTCTCTCTCTCTCTCACACACGAGCACACGAGTCCGGCTCCTCTCCGATCCATAAAGAATTGGAGGATCCTCCAATTTCAATTCAATGATCAAGATTAGACTAGTAACTCAAGCCCCAAAGGTCATATGATATTCTACGGGTATCCAATTACTCCTTCAATATTTTTCAATTACATAAGCATCTTTCCTCCCCATTTTTTGAACGGTGAAAAGAATTCATTAATCTTCAAAATTGTTACAAAAAATTCATTAATTTTTTTTGAACGGCGTCTTCTCTTCTCATTAAACCTGCCTCTGAAAAAAATTATATAGCTCATGAGAATTTTTTTCGATCGATATCATATAGTTCATGAAGATTTTTTTACTAATAGTATATTAGTATTTTTTTTTTCTTTAAGCACGGTTTTTTCGTTGATATTATTTTTTTATGTAACTCATGAGATTTTTTTTATTGATAAAAATGTATTTTCACGTGTACTTCGCATTGTGTCGTGTACTCATTGATGTAGTTCTTCTTGTATGTAAGAAAGTTAAAATGAAGATTCAGTTATGAAAATTGGAAAGAAATCGTAAAAGTAAGTAATTGAACGTAGGATAATTTTTACAGAAAAAATATTTTAAAGAAAATGAAAAAAGAATTCTTTGATTAACCCTGTGAATCTGTACATGTTATTAAAGTTACGATATGAAATTTTACTAATGTTTGAAATCTGGTAAATTGGTGCTTGAAATGTGATAAATGATTATCGGAGAATGTTTGGGGAGTAATTAAGTGCCCGTAAAATTCCATATATGTTTTGGAGTTGAAGATACTAGGGCAATCTTGACCATTGAATTAGAATCGAAGGATCCTCATAGGATTCCAATTTCCTATGATTGGGGAGGAGCCGAACTCATCTTACCCTACAAACAAACAATATTACCCCTTGGAATCGGAATTGAAATCGAAAGCCCTGGATCTTAGAAAGAAGGAGCGATGGCGATGACGAGGGAGAGGATGAAGAACGTATTAGACGGCGAGGGTGAGGGGAAAAGATCCAGGCCGTCGAGCTCCAGTTTACTGGAGCTTGAAGAGAACGAGATACTGAAGGAGATGGTGGCGAAGCAGATGAGGGATACGCACGAGACACTGAAGGAATCCAGGCCGTCGAGCTCCAGTTTTCGGGAGCTTGAAGAGAACGAGATACTGATGGAGATGGTGGCGAAGCAGATGAGGGATACGCACGAGATACTGAAGGATAGGATGGAGAAGCAGATGAGGGAGATGAGGGATACGACTGAGAAGCATATGAGGGAGACGATAATTGAGATAGTTGAAATGGATATGAGGGAGACGGAGATAATTAAGGATCAGATTAGGGAGATGAGGGTGATGAGGGAGAAGCGGATGACGGAGATGAGAGAGATGAGGGAGCAGCTGATAAGGGAGAAGCCGACGAGGGAGAAGCAGTTGTTCGAGCTATTGACGTTGTGGGAGTTGTGGGATGAGGAGGAGGAGATGAGGGAGTTGAGGGAGATGAGGGAGACGAGGAGTGTATGGAGGATGGATATAAAGGAGATAATTGGGATTTGGATGAGGGAGATGGAAATGAGGAATGTGAGGAAGAAAAGGAAGATGAGGGTGATGGAGACGGATACGAGCGAGATAAGGAAGATGAGGGAGATGGAGAAGTTGAAATCTACCTGCCTTCT
>BPLS01000219.1:65835-90899 GCA_019656275.1 Rhododendron kiyosumense | reverse complement strand
AATCATACAGGCCCCAAAGATCTTATGAGTTCAAGTTCATGATTTCATAACCTGAAGATCGTATATCACCCACAAAATGGTCAATTTGTGAAGCTAACTAACTAACTAGTTCAACATATCATTATTAGTTTAGACATACCCAATGGTTCTTAAACTGTTTATAGCTACTTTTAAGAAAGATACTTACAGCTGACACCAGATCTGTAGCTGCCATTAGTGATCTTTTACCGGACAGACATCCCTGAAATTCAGAAAGTAGAACTCTTTATCAAGTCGACAACGTCTTGTTCCTCCGACACATCAATAAATGTTTTTAACAAGCTGCTTGAGCACTGTTATTTGTTAGTAAACCATGTACAAAATCCACTAGTATGTCATTGCCATTGTTGATTTTAATTGCTTACAACCAACATCTTTCGGATTCCTGGCTAACTAATGACAGTTAAACAGGCCTCTTTGAGAGAGAGGAGGGAGAGGAAAAATCAATCGCTGAGATACCCCATGCTTTCTCCCCACTTGGGCATCGGCTTAAAGACTGAAATGCTTACCTCAACCATTTGAGACCTCTAATGGGATCCACAAACTTTTGCAATGGTGACCAACCAATCTAAGTAGATTTTGTACTTTGTATGTCTAGAAAATGATTTAATCAGAATGAAGAACTAACAAGGAAAGCTAGTTTATGATCTTTCCTACTTTCTCATCGTGCATGACTTCCTTGCTGCTTGCATAAAGATTGGCGTTTTGGTGATGATGGGTCAACCATGAACTCAATAATAGATTAACAGAAGGGATCAAGAAAATAAATGCTAAATATGAGAGACTGCCAATCAAAAAAAAAAATGAGAGAGACAAAAATTAGGGACTTACAACAATAATTTTATCATCTTTTCCAAATTGTGATGATACTTCCTCCAAAAAATTAGGGTTCTTTGACATGCCTGCAGCGGGTTACCAACAGAAGAGCAAAACAATTTAGATATACCTTGTAAGTCATGAAAGAAAGCAAATAAATATAATAATCTAGGGCCTGCCCAACAACAGATTTTCTGCACTAGTGCCTACAAATAATCACTTTCACACTAGCAAGTTGTGATTGCTAATATAACTATAAATAGAGAGACATTCTTGGATCATCCTCTAGAACGTAAAATTGAGAAACTATGAAGCACGGCACTCCTAACTACTTGCCAGGGTTGCATTGTAATTCTACTAGAAAATAATATCCATATCAAACACTCCAGGGACAAGTGACACACTTGGAAACATGCAGAGGCGTGTACTGGATATGCCAGGTAGTGTGCCAAATAATCTAATTATTTTTAAGCTGGGGACACTTCAGGAACTACCGGGCTCAACTTTAACACAGACGGAAACAACAGGAACAAAAATATGAAGAAATGAATTTTGACCAAATAAAACTCTTGTTTAACTTGAAATTTTAAAATGAAACAATAGCAATTGTCAAGATACCATTAGTTTTGGTTATTTCCAGGTGGAATGTTCATATCAATTACATTTAATATCTGTCCGAGTACCTACACATAATTTTTGTCATGTCCCCTGTCATGTCCGTGACCCTATTTATTAGAATTATTGTGTCTCGTGTATGTATCCGTGTCTGGGTTGATATTTGTGCTTCTTGGCAAGGAAATATATACCCAAGAACCAGAAGAACATAAGTTGTTTTCACAAGTAAATTCAGGTTTCATTACATGAGGCATTATGGGAATGCCACTCCCTTACATAAAGAAAGGCAAAGCCTATGCAAAAAGGCCTGCATACTTCCATGTGCATTGAAAAGATTCATCATATAAAAAAGAAAATTAGTGAAGGAAAAGAAGAAGTCCAAACGGTCACTTGCATGAATCTCAGTTAATACTTCCAATTTCCCTGGCCTATAGAATGGATCAAGTCCATTTCAAAGGTGAAAGAGCAGGAAAGAGTGCCAGGTAAATCCAAAGATTTCAAACTTCGTTAGATGGTTGCTCACAATTAGAGCTGATGTCCAATGCTTAATGATCAAACCACAATGCATTGTTGCAAAGGTAAATCGAAAGCCAAAAGCAATTACATTAGCATTTCTCAAACTTCTAATATAACTTCTGGGAAATGAGCTGTACGTTAAATGCAAAGCCAAATACGAAAGCACAGTGAGCACCAATGTCGTAAAAGTTTGCACATTGCGAATAATTTTCTTGTATGCAAACTGTAGACTTTGCAGGTGTTGATAACACTTCTAGTACAGGAAGCATAGCTATTAATTATCTCAAAAGGGTCTAGGTTAGAATTTGAATCAATCAGTTTAACTACCAATAGCCTACCATGGTCATTTTCTTAAAGAAAGTGCTTATAAGTGCATGGAATTGCAATCTGCTCTTGTAATAGACATAAACCTGATCCAACTTTGAACAAGTAAGGAACATTGATGGCCCCAATGGCATGCCCAGCAGTAAACTCCTCCGGAGTCCTACACAGTCACAAATCCACCACCACCAAATTACTGTTAGAGCACGTCCAGTGCAACAATTCTAGGGACATAGAAACTTGTCACATAACTGGCCACTAAAAGTGCACCTATACCTAGAACTTTACAAGCTGCTTTGGTGGAATCCGCTTCTGAAGAAAATCTTACCTGCCCTTATACTTTCTAGTTTCTATGAATTGTTTTAGCGTTGTAGAATAAATCCACCCATGAACATATGATATATTTATCAAACCAATCAAGTTAAAAAATTTGGAAAATTTCAAAAAACCTTGCGAAAAAAGAAGGATGACAATTACCTGACATCCAAATACTGGAATCCAGCCTGGAGAAGTTCGTGGGCTATTTCAACCGGCGCCGATTTTGGAACGGCTGCAGAGTCCACATTCCCTCCCATAGCAGCCATCCGACTGCAAATTCCTCAATAATTATATAATCACCCAACCGATTGCAAAAAACTTCATAGTTCATGCAGCCAAATTTCCCAGTCAGTGAGTAATTTTTAAACAAACACTAGAGGCTCTGTCTAGATAAATGAGGATTCCAACTAAAGGGATTGGGCGTTGTTACTCAATAAGAATGGCTTGAATTCAGATTTGATATCACGTAACTTTGATATTGAGTTTGCAAGCTTTATCATGAATCCATGATAAATTCTTTTGAGAAAAACACTTGATTAGCGTTGTATCCAATTTGACCTGGTGGTCACAGGTTGCAACATGCAGAAAGAGCATCTCCGTTTGGGGCTGAGGCTACGCACATCCAAATCTTCCCTAGAGTGACTGACCCTACAGTTAGGATTTTAACAAACCGAGCCATTCACAAGCAGCTCGAATCTCTGCTCGTTATAAGCTCAGCTGGTTAGTGAAAAAGTCAAGCTCGACTTTTAAGCTGGTTTAGTGAACGAGCCAAACTCAATTACTTGTAAATTGGCTTGATCATAAAAGTTCCGCTCATTTTAAAGAGGCACGTGTAGTAACCGAACCGAGCTCAAACACCTCGATAGTAAATGAGCCGAGTTCGAGCTCAAACACATCAAAACTTGGCTTGGCTCATTTGCAGCCCTACAGCTGCAATAGCCGGAGTCGTGCCCTGGTATCCATTTCTAGTATTGTGAAATTCTTTGCATTACGAATTATAGGAAATATTATTTGATGATCTTGGTTCACTATCACATGGTGTACCAACCCCTTATCCACGATACATTTATGTGGGGCTAGTACTAATTACGTGCATGGACCCCACAAAATATGTGAAAAATATGTGAAGTAGATAAGGGTATTGGCCCGCACCACATGGCGGTGCCCAAGACCACCGAAAAACTTCTCAAATTATAGTGACAAGAATTTCAACAAAGTACATTTCTTCTACCTCTAATCCATTTTCACAACTCCCTTTCATTTCTAATACTACTGTCAGAAGTACCCAAAAAGGAGACCAAATTAAAAAACACGTACTTGAAGCTCGATTCTCTGAATTGGGTGCCAACGACTAGCCTTTTAGGGAATCCAAACCTCGAAGCCGAAGCCGATGTATGTAGTGATGAAATGGGTATAAACCTACAAGCAGTGAATTCAGATTTGCCAAAAAAAAGAGAGAATGCTATAAGTAAGCAAATAAGTAGACTCCTTGTAGAGAGAGAGAGAGAGAGAGAGAGAGAGAGAGAGAGAGAAAGACCTGGGGTTGGTGAGTTGAGTGTGGAGAGGGAGAAGTTGTTGAGGAAGTGAAGAGGACAAGGTGGAAACAAAGAGTTTCGCCATTGGCTGACTAGTTTTGCTGGATCAATTAATGCGGTGCGTCTTGTGCTTAACGCGATTTCGAATCTTTGAGGTTAAAGACTCCGCTTGGATGACATGTCTGTATTAGATATCGTTCAAGATTTGGATAACCTCCCCGATATTAGACCGCAACAGAAAAATCTCTTATTTAGCTTCGGGGTAGATCGTTTGCTTTTAATTTATTGGGGCGAGGAATAGTCAAAATATATTTTGTACTCCCTCCGTCCTTTATTTATAGTTCGGTATTTTATTTTGGACTGTCCCTTAATAAGTGTCCATTTTGTAAAGTTAAGTGGATAAAAATTGGTGAATTATCTATTTTGTCTCTAAAAGTAGATTCCATTTTGGTGAGTAAAAGTATAATGATGATGGGTAAATAAGGAAAGTGGAAGAAAAAGTTGATGTGAATGGTATAATGATGATGTCTTTTTAATAAATTGGAATTACGAAACAGAACACTTAAAAATGGACGGAGGGAATATGAAAAATAGCCAGGACAACTGTAAGCATCCAAAGAACAAAGATAAAGCAGAGTTAAGATGGTCAATACGTAGGCATATATATGTATTTCTTTTGTCCCAATTTAATTATTCTTAATTTTATTTTAACCGAATAAAAAACTACTTATATTTTTAAATCGGTAATTAATTTTATGTTTAATATAAATTTTGTGTAATAAATTTTGATTAATTCTATAATTCAATATTTTCTAAATCACATAAAATGATATAAATTACGATATATAATTTATTGAAAAGTAACACGAACTCTAAAAAATGACAGTTCAATTGGGACAGAGGGAATACTTTCTTAGGTTATTTTGGTACTCTTATCCTCCCGGTCCTAATTTATTAGTCCACTAATGCTAGTTTGTGCCTATGCCACTACGCATTCTGGTTGGAAAGGGATGACAGTTATGTAATTTAGATGAAAATTATGGGCATTTAACCGAGAAGTGGGAGGATACACTACAACGTTTGAATCAAATGAATCTAAGTCGTTTCAACAATTTGTCCCCACACCCTTCTGTTTTATACTCCCTCCGTCCCTTATTTATAATCCGGTATTCCATTTTGGGCTGTCCCTTAATAAGTGTTTATTTTGTAAAGTTAGTGGGTAAAAATTGGTAAATTGTCTATTTTGTTCCTAAAAGTATATTCCATTTTGAAAAGTAAGTGAGCAAAAGTATAATGATGATGGGTAAGTAGGGAAAGTGGAGGAAAAAGTTGATGTGAAAAGTATGATGATGATGTCTTTTTAATAAGTTGGAGTTACGAAGCAGGATACTTAAAAGGGGATGGAGGGAGTAATAGAGATTGTTCTACCATTTTTAATGTGTTTATTAATACGTATGCATATATATATATATATATATATACACACACATTAATGTACATTGCATATTTATATTGTTACTCTGCCCCTCCTAATTGGTTTACCGTGAGTTCTATTCTAGTAGGAAAAAAATTCGTCTATGTTGGTCTCAATTAATAATAATACTTTTATTATATGCCGTATGAACATTGTTTGCTTTATCTTACACTGCATTACTCAGTTCTTGGCTTGAATGTATGCATCATTTCTTATTCAAATATATTAGAAGGGGACCCACCATTCATGTTCTTATTCTCAATATAGGACCATTGAGAATATTTGAATGGTGCTCTCACGATTGAAACCCCTTCTAATATACACTTTTTCAATAATTAGATGTTTAAGCTAACTTGTAAGATATACTAATATTGTTGGAATTTTCAAGGAATCCAACGTATGAAAATGACTTTTAATCTGTAGTGTACTGCAAGGTTTCCTAAGTCAATAAAATCAGATAAAACTACCCTTGTTGTCATGTGGCTCTAGCTTAAATCCTTGTGTATTTTATGTATTAAAATGCACCATATATTTGAATTGTCAGCTATCAATGAAAAAAACTACTTACTTATTTTGTCTTTGATTTACTCTATGTCACATAATTTCATCCAGTGTATTTTATGTAGTAATAATAAAATGCAGCGTCTTCATTAGCTCGTCTATTTTAATCGCCAAAAATCAATTGGATACTATAACTTACTAACTTATTTTGTCTTTGATTTACTCTATGTCGCATAATCATCCAGTTGTACCTTTTGCTCTCGCACTCAATCTTCTTAAATGTGGGGAACAAACTGGTCATAGAGTATACTCGATGGGGTGAAGTGAAGTTTCTCATGACAGTGTTGTGGAGTCGTATGAGGCGTAACCTAAGTGACATAATTCTCGTGCGCATGCACGAACAGGAGTGCATGTGCAAATATAAAAATGTCTTTGAAATACAGGCTAAACTACTAAAATTAGCAAGAGCAAGAATTAAAGAACACAAGCGCGATGCAATAGCGCGAAGCATTTTGAAAGATTATGTGACTAAGCTCGTAACTTTAAACTATTTAAACCCAGGGGCTGGCCAAGTGATTGGCCAAGTGATCTTAGCCTTAAATTTAGGAATTTGCTTTTAGATTCAATTCTTTTTGCTAATAACTATGGGGGTCGCCTCATTCTATGCATAAGCTTATCAAACGGCTGTGGGTAACAGGTTGCAACAAACTTTTGTGGGCGCTCATGAGCCAATTGAACCCACTAGCCCACCTTGCTCGTATTGCCAACCCATGATCCATTGAATTGAAGAAGCCCATTTAAAGAAACACATAATGCCAGGCCTGAATTATACTGGGAACCTTGGCAACTAATTTGGATGGGGCCGCCACGCCAGTGCTTTCGTACATGGACTAATTAACCCTTCCATAATCTTTTTTTTTTGTCAAGCGAAAAATACCTTCCATAATCTTTCAAAATGGTATGTGTTTGCGCCTTTAATTCTCGCTCTGCGTTTGCGCTGTCAACCCTTGCACTCACAAATTTTAATGGAATGAATGAGTGAGATTTTGTGAAAGACGTTTTCATGCTCGTGCGTTGTGTAATGTAGCACTTACCTATTTACTTTGGAATCAAACAATTTTGACAAAGAAAAGCCACGCAAATTTCTAAGACTGCAACTCTCTATAGAACAGAGCACCAATATTCCGTGTTTCCTTTCTTTGTTTGTTTTTTATTTGAGCTGAGCATTTGCATTAAGTCATGAAAAACAAATACACAAATGATCAGATAGATCATAGATTCAAGGAGCCAAATGCAAAATCTAGATATGTCCAACTCGGAATGACTCTCAAAGCCACTCCTAAACAAAAATCACAAACGTATTGGTTGACTCCTGCCATCTACAAAATTCACTTGCGATCACTAAAATATTTGTCCAATCCTTGGTTTTATGTCTCCAAAATTTTTCGACGTGCACGTAAATTAGCTTCATAACTCTAAAATTATATCGAAAATCTGAGATGAACATAAGTTAGCCGGGCCACATAATCATTTACTACAAAACATGAAAGAAAAGTCACTCCTAGACAAATGTAGTGCTATCTAACAAGGATTGTCTCTACTGGCCAAAAATTTGTTCCCACTTTGGAGGTTGAGCTCGATTTTTGAATAGGCCAATCAATTAGGAAGTGAAAATTTATGTGAATAGTTTCATGAGTGCATGGTCCTTCAGGTGGCAGTCCATAGGTGGATTAGGCCCCATTTCAAAGATCTTCTTAAAAAATAAATAGTTTATTTTATATTTTCAAACTCAAAAATAATGTAAATAAAAAATAATTTTTAAATTTTTTTTGCACTATATAAAGAGATTTTGATGGGATCTACCAAACTAAATATATATTGATAAAAAAATTACTTGCGTAAATATATTATTTTTAAATTTAAAATTATCTTTTTAAAAAATAAGTTCTTATTTTGAGTTGGGGAACAAGCATTTTTGTGAAGAACGTTAAAAAAAAAAAAAAAGAAAGAAAAAACCGCTAAAGATTACTACCAGACCAGTTGGGGAGTATAGCCAGTGGAATTGGGAACATGATTTCGAGCTTCCTCAACATGGCGTCATCTCCTCTACCATTCGCTCCCACTCCTCGTCTCTCTTCTGTTCGTCACACTCTCCCTTCCATAACCCAAATCAAGGTAACGTCAAAACCCATAACCCACTTCACATATCTTGAAAATTCCTGTATATAACACCGGCTTTAACAAGTAATCAACGTTTTTTGTTTTGAATGTTTTGATTGAAGAATCTGTGGGGTCGTCGAGTTCTGATTCAGCTCCGTGTCAAGTGCTTAACGGAACCCAGTAGAGATTTGGAAGCCGAAGCCGAAGCTGAGACGACGACGTCGTCTTCTTCTTCGTCATCACCCTTATCCTCTTCTTCTGATTCTTCGGGCATTTCCACATACAGTTGGTGTGCAGGGTTAGGAGGTATTGGGTTGGTGGAGACCAGTTATTTGACCTACCTCAAGCTCACCAATTCTGATGCCTTTTGCCCTATCGGCGGCGGTACTTGCGGCGACATACTCAACAGTGACTACGCCTCCGTTTACGGTATTCATCTTGTTTAATTTCGCTTCTTATCTTATTGGTGATGCAGCTCTATGTTTTGATTGTTAATTCAATTGAGGCTGTGAAGATCTGGATCATATATAAAGTGGGGTATGTGGTTATGTGGAATTCTAACTCGGATTATGAATAGTAGCTTTTCCTTTCTTTATTTTCTTTGATAACTCAGGTGTCCGGGCTAGCTTATGCGCACCTCGACTAATCATGGGCCCAATCCCACTGCCTTTTTGCTGGGAGCCCAATTAAAGCCGGGACAAATCTCTGTATGGACTGGCCCCAAAGAGTTGATAACACCTGAGAGGTTTCGAACCTAAGATCTTAGGAGGGTGCTAACTCTTAAGTCCCAAGCCTTGACCACTTCCCAACCTATTTGACACTCTGGTCAAACTGATGAGCAGGCAAGCTAAGGTCTTTCCCCTCTTTTCTGGTCCTGACAAGGTATGGTACCAGAACTCAAAGAAACCCCCGCGATGGGTTAACTCAACTATCTCCAAAAGATGAGGGTGGTCTGGGGTTCAGAGTTCTTAGGGATTGGAATAAAGCTTCCATCCATTCAGTAAATGGCTTATTTAGATCAAGCATGCTCCCCAGACATAGACTATGTACACTGGGTAAAACCGGACTGTGAGAACTGAGAAGGGATGAATGTATTGATTGCACGGTATAGCATAGAAACCCCTTGGTGTTAGTTTTCCCTTTCTTTCTTCATAAGTGAGTACAAAATAGTATGTATTACAATTCCAGAAGAGTCGCATCCTTTGTACAAAAAGGTGTTGATCCCAATGAATCTGAAAAAGCTCAAAGTAGAAGATTGAGCTGGCCTAGGCAATCAACAAGAGCAAAAGTTGATTCACAAAAACTCGTTTACAAGAAAAGTGAAAATTATGCATTATAGCTATCGTAATGTCCTGAATATGTTGATCCAAGCCTTCAAAAGTGCATTTATTTATTGTTGTAAGCTTTCAAAAATCACATTTTTCTGACATCATCCATTTACGTCGGAATTCAACAAGAGCAAGCCTTGGCGCAAAGAGTTGCAAAATGGTTTTGACTTTTGAGCAAGTTCAGTCACAAATGACGTTTTTCCTGAAGTGAGTTTGATCAAATAGCCTCAGGTGTTTGTTTACTATTGGCTTTTTGAGTGTAGCAAATTATAAACGTATCTTGTTTGTGGGATTTCGAATTGGTGTTTAGGAAATATAATGACATAGGCCTTCAATTCATCGGAAGGGCAAAATAAAACAAAAGATCTAGCTTTTGTTTGTATATGCAGACTTAAACTAGTTTACTTCGTCAGAAGTTTCTGCTATGATTTGCCGTTATCTGTAGCATTTGTACTCAAAATCTTCTAACTTCCTCCATTTTAAAATCTGCTTTGTAATAGTAGTTCAAAAATGGTTCTTGATTAACCTTTTATAAATGACAAGTGGTAATTTTGTTTACTGATGATGCGAGTGAATTGATATGTTTGCCTACTTGGATAGAAGGTCAGGGGTTTAACTCATTTCAGTGTTTTTGAGTGTTGACTAAGCTTGAGGTCTACAAGAGAGCCTTACGCATAATGGTTGCATTTCCTATTGATTTATTTATCTTATCAGATTCCATAGCTACTTTTATAGTTTTATTTCATCCTGTGGGTTATATTGCGGATTTATATTGTCAATTTAGCTCATGTACAATTGTTAGTTGTTTACTTCTCAAGACATATATACAGCAGCCATATTTCAAGGAAGTTTTTTGACGAACATGAACTGATGGTCTTCTTGCGTTTTCCAGGTGTTCCTCTTCCATTGATTGGGATGTTTGCATATGGATTTGTTACAATATTTGGTATACAGTTGGCAGGAAAGAATTTTCCTTTCAAGATGGAGGAAAATAATGCTCGGTTTATTTTACTTGGAAGCACTACCTCCATGGCTGCTGCCAGTGCTTACTTCTTGTACATTCTTAGCACAAAATTTGCAGGAGCATCTTGTTCATACTGTTTATTGTCGGCTTTGTTATCGTTCAGCCTTTTTTTTACCACCTTAAAGGTATCCTTAGTTTTCAGATGATTTATTCTCCTTTTGACCTATTGACATTAAATTAACCATTCACTCTACTTCAACAAGATCTTTATCCTAGTCTTGGGGTTCTATGACAGGCTTTTGGTTTGCAAGAAATTCAAAAGGTGGTGGGTCTACAGCTCTGCTTAGGTGGATTGGTGATTGCTATTTTAAGCACCTCATATAATACTTCTCAATCTGTCCCAGTAAGGTAACGTAATCCTGTTTCGTGTCCATCTCCCTTATTCTAGAAGCCTTATTTCTCAACCGATCCTCATCCTTGAGGACTTTCAAGGCCCCAAAGCCATTTTTTTTAGTACTGTGTAGTTGGGTGTTGGGTCAAATCTCTCCAAGCCTGGAGCTTTTTGTCACTTTGTAGATTTTCTACCTGTGTAATATGGCTTGGCCCCCCTGATTGTCTTAGTTTTGTGGGTTGGGGACCTTGTATATGGTTAGCATCTTCAATTGACACCATCTCCCTCCTTTTGATATATTCACATTTGCTTATCCCCCGATTGTCTTAGTGCTCGTAAGTTGTATCTTCCTTCATAGCAGGAAGCCTGCGCATTCCAAGGCCAAGGGCTGTCTGGTGCCAATCAGTAGTGTAGTATTTCTTTGTTTTCAGCATACCATGAAAACTTGCCCTATGAATGTTGGATTTATTCTTCATTCTTACATGTTAAACCCATTTAATTGGGTTATTTTTTATTCAATGCCATTCTTAAGTTGAAGGAGTGACTGTACGAGTAAGATGTCAATACCTCAACTAATTGCTGGACCTGCCCTTATTTACACAAAATATGTCTCTATTCGGCTACCACTTAAAACTTTCTTTGGTACATATGGTTATTCCTGGTCTGGTTGTGCTTAACACCACAGATTTACTATTTGAATCTGGTCCTGTGTGTTTTACATTATTCATCTCAGTAATAAGGACGTAGTATTGTTGCCATTTTTGTTGCGTTTAATATTGTATGATGAAGTCAAATTATGTATGCATGCTTGTGGCTTCTTGTAAGAAAACATTTTATGTTTAGATTTTCCTTTATTTATCAGTTCTGCTGAGCTTGATCTGCAACCATTTACAACTGAGATTACAAGAGAATCAAGTTCTTTGACTCTTGCTCTAGCAAAGCATCTAAATTCCATTGGAGCTAAAATGTATGGGGCTTTTTGGTGTTCGCATTGTCAAGAACAAAAGCAGGTACGTCCCTCTTGTTGGCAACTTTGTAAACATCAGAATGTTGACTTGTGTGAAATCACCTAATGTGTAATTTTGTCTTTTTGGAGTTAACATAAGCTTTTTTTATAGTGTGACTCACATGTTCACAGGTGGCATCTCTCTCTCTCTCTCTCTCTCTCTCTCTCTCTCTCCAATGGGTTATCTTGAGTCTTGTCATATGTATACCGCGCACCTATTTTGTTAGAAGTCAGCCAACTAGTAATGCAAAACTTAAGGTTCAGGTTTACTTAGGACCTGATCTACGTCAGTCTAATTCTTTCCGGAGAAAGGATTCTTACAGGTTGTTTAGGACTAAAGGAGGGATCTATTCTGATAAGACAGAGTCTGAATCCCTTGAGCAGATTACATGCAGTCTTATTTATCAATTTTGTTAAAGCTGAAGCCGAATAATGGTGCACAAGGTGCAAGACTGTTGTACAATATTGGTCGTGAATAATATTTGTACTCTGCTTAAATGTGCTTTCCCTTAATAATTGTCGGTGCCCTTATCCACTTGTCTTCTTTTCAACTGATCTTTTGATATTCTCTGAGCTGTACCTGTTCTGACGTTTTGTGTTAACCTTTTTTTTTCTATTCATAAATGATTTTTCGCTGCCGTAAGCTTTAAACTGTACGATTTCAGTTATTTGCCCCAGTTGAGCTTCTCTTTTTTTGATGCAGATGTTTGGACGTGAAGCAGCGAAGTTGTTGGACTATGTCGAATGCTTTCCTGATGGATATAGAAAAGGAATTAAAATGGCCAAGGCATGTGCAGATGCTAGAATTGAAGGGTTTCCAATGTGGGTGATTAATGGCGAGGTGAGGAAACTCTATGCAACTTAACTTCTCTCTCATTTATTTGTTTATATGCTTGAAATAGTTACTTTATCCTTTTCCCAAGCTACCATTCTGAGGGTGCTGCTTTGGCTCATTGTCTTTCTTCAATTATTTCTCGGGAGTTAACACGTTCATTGGAAGAAAAAGGATGTGTGCTGCCCAACACATCGTGTATACTGCCTTTCTGTAAGGATTAGGTAGATAAACCACTATCCTAAGTGAGTAGTTATTGAATGGGTGGTTGACAGTTGACTGCCCATGAAGACAAATAAATTAACTGGATCGGTTTTTACTGTGGGTTGCATACATGATAATATACTGAAAAAATGGAACAGAAAGTTAATAGAGGTAGCGCCAAGCCTGATGACCTTAATGTCTTTAGTATGTGTCATCTTTTATGTGCAGGTTTTGAGTGGAGAGCAAGAATTGGCGGAGCTTGCCAGAGTATCTGGGTTCAAACTTGACGATGTTGTTCAACTAAATTGAAATATTTATTTAAAAATCATAGTGGATGTACAGCTCCTAGGTAATATACACGGTTACATCCTGGCTTCGGTGTCTTTC
This sequence comes from Rhododendron kiyosumense, assembly GCA_019656275.1. NCBI lineage: Eukaryota > Viridiplantae > Streptophyta > Magnoliopsida > Ericales > Ericaceae > Rhododendron > Rhododendron kiyosumense. Next base: position 77,492 of record BPLS01000219.1, on the reverse strand, counting down.
ATAGCCAACAAAAATGTAAGAAAAAACATGAACAATTGTTATCTGCATTTTTTTTGACAAAAGGATGAGGAAAGAGGGGGGAAGGTTTCTGCCTTCATCTTTGTTAATGAAGCGCAGGTACATTGACAAATTCAGTGGTTCTCTTGTGGTGGAAGAGAGTATCCACTATCCCCCTTTTACCCATGAAGTTTGTTTTCAGAATTGGATGGTTAGAGCTTGGGGACCAAGCCAGGTTTGATAATGAGGTGTAAATCCTCATCCAGAAGTTGGTTACTGGTTTATACGATGATTGCCATTCGATTGAGCTTACAAATTTTCAAGGGAAATCACATATTGTTCCCTACCTGGATGATTGCCATTTGATTGAGCTTACGAATTTTCAAGGGAAATCACATATTGTTCCCTACCTGTTTTTCGATTCAAACTGCGGGTTTTTAATTCGTAGATTTTGGGAGAACGCCCAAAACGGCTGCATTTTCTTTTATCCGGTGTCTGTGTTTCTTCATACTCGTCGAAAGCATAAAAGATAGTGGATCTTTTATGAATTTTTAAACATGGAAGAAGCTTTGCCTGTGAGTGTTATTTCAATCCGCTCATCCTCCCACACCACTCTTGGCATTTTGTTTTGGCAGAGACCAACGGCAGCCCATGTAAATTGTTGACACGGGAAACCTGGGCATAGTACGCGAAAGTGCTGTTCGAAGTCTTATTCTTACGTCTATTTATTCTTTTACACCGGCGTCTGTAGTGACTTCCCATATTCTCGTGGTATGGTATGGTGGTTGATAGTTTTGTGATGTGAAAAACTAACTTCTTGTATGTGTCCTAACCAAACAGGACCATGTCACACCATTCTCAATTTTGAACTGAAAGATTGTAGGGCTCAACCCCGTTAGGGGAAACCCTTCCAGAAATTCTCGACGGCCAAGGGGAACCCAAGGCCGAAGAGGGGGTTTGGAAATAGTTTTCAACCAGCAATTGACGCGCCTCGGTTATTACCTCACTAGCTGCGTCATTGCCCCAAGCGCAAAGATGCCTTCTACTGGTTTCTTGCCTTTGGTTTTATACAGAGCATTCACTTCCTGTCTTTCTGCGCCCTCGATGTGGGATGTAGACTTGTGCCAATAACTTATCCTATTCCAAGTACAACTGGACCTAGGGTTTCTTCAAGGCGGTTCCACTTCTGTTAGCTATGATGGAAAAGTCGGTGATGTGTAGTATCGTGAAATAAAGTTACCGAAGATCGAACTTGAACAAGGTACTAGTTGGCTTATTTAAAATTGTTCAAGTTAGGCCCGTTAGTGATTCGATGAAAACTCGTTTGAAAATAATTTGTTGTCTGGTTTGCCTCAAGCCAAGCTTCAACATGTTTTTTAATTTCAAGTTATCAAATCAAATTTCAACAATGCACTGTTTGGTTTGTCCAACTGAGTCATGTATTGCCGCGGGTGGTAGTAAGCGAAAGCGCAAATGTGAAAGCATCTACAAATTATTCAAAACGACTCAAATTCATAGGAGGGAGAATAAAAAAAGAGAATGTAAAACAAAGATTAAGAGCAAAAACAAAGAGTCCTATTTCTAAAGTCCAAAGTCAATCTACTTTTTGTTTTGAGAAAAAACAAAACATGTATTAATAAACCAACTAATAAAAAGGATTCACAAAATACAAGAAATATGAGAATCACTTCCTAGTGAAATTAGTTGTCTCACCATTCCTCCACAGTGGAGGCAAAGGTTCGAGCCCCACGGTAGGCAAATTTGGGGTGTAAGACTATGGAAAGCCTCTGAACCCCTTATTAACTAATATACTAATAATCCGCTAATCCACACCCCTTATTGACTAATATACTAATAATTCGCTAATCCATATTGATGTATACAATATTAAAAAAAATATATACAAGAAATACAATCAATATACAAAAACAAAAAGTCAAAAAATCAGCTCTCCTAATGGGATCCACTGATTTAAAAAAATTATCCAAAAAGACTCAAAACAAAGTTATGAAACAAATCAGGATTCCATCGTGATCTTAATCGAAGAAAATCATATATAAGCCCATAAATTTCTTTTAATTAATTTAGAGCCCACAATTTATGTCATAAAAAAAAAAAGAAGAGAGAGAAGGTAATTTTGTACTGTACGAAACACCGGCAAATGTTCAAAACAGACTGGTATTGTCCGGTACATCCGGTATTGGCCGGAACAAGCCAGTATTTCAACCGGAACGGATCTTGAATCTTTGTATTCCATTTAAGCACCAGTACGATACGTACCGACCGGTACGGAACGAATTTCACAATTATGATGCGAACTCGAAAAATTATTTAAAAAATAACGAATGCAAAACCTCAAAATGGAGCCCGTACATGATCGGTACCCATCTTTACCGCTTTGGTCGGTCCCCTTAACATTAGCGGACAATACGGGGGGGATAAGAGCAGAAAGAGGGGCGACCCAGTGAATGAGTTAAACCAGGGTCCACCCGATCCCCGAAGCCAGAACAGTACAAATAACCCTACTCCAGACATGGCTCCAAAACGGAACATGCTTCAGAATATTCCCTTTATTCCCTCCTCCCCTATTCCCACTCCCAGCCGCTCCCTTCGTCCAACCAAATCCACCGCCTAACACCTCCCCTGGATAAAATAAAATCAAATAAATTCTCTTGTCTTGTTCTCCATCAATCTCTCAACTTCATAAATCACCATCACCAAATCAGAATCAACAAAGAACCAATCCTCTCTCTCTCTCTCTCTCTAGGTAGATGTATTTTAATTTACGAGGATCATCATAGTCAAACGTATCTTGTTCTTCTTGGACTTGGAAATTTTGCGAACCATGTCTTGTGATTCGTTTCAATTGGATTCAGAAGTGATCCGGAAGCTTGGTGTCTTCAAGATCCAAGGCAGGGATAAACGAGGCCGGAGTATCCTCCGCGTCGTCGGCAAGTTCTTCCCCGGTAAATTTAATTCGCTCCCAATTTGAACTCTGTGCTTGTATGGGTGTCAGTGTTCTAAAAATTGCTAGGCTAGGGCGGAAGAGGGGCCCCTGGTGCCTTGAGGCCGACTAACTGGGGCAAACTAGTCGGCGCATAGGACGATTTTTATCTCATCTAGCCCCTAGGTGCCAACTAATTGGCCGCCTAGACCGATTTTTAGAAGAGATCTGTGTGTGTGTGGATTTTGGTTGATTTTTCGTGTTGTTTGATGTTGCATTGGTGTTGGTTTAACTCGAAGTTGAGTGCTAATGATTTGAATTTATCTCAAATTCACTCTTCCCATGTATAGTTGTACAGTTTTATGTGCATGTTGTTTTTGATATCGGCCGACACATACCGAGATTTTAGCTTTCCAATACTTTTATTCACCGGTATACCGCTGGTATGGAAAATTTGAAGCACACTGGCCGGTTCCGTAGTGTATCGGTCCGTTTCCAATTCACAGAGATTTGGGCAAATACCGGGAACTGATTACGCACTTTGAAGTTTGTTTTTTGTCGTTGAAAATGAATTTTTTTTAAAAGAAATTTGCGACTGCAATGATCCGATTCCGTTTACCGTTCAATGCTCTTGATACCGTTACACATGGCCATTAAAATAACGTGTTCTGCTACCATTATTTAAAATCTTGCAGTCCCCCGCTCGCTCTCTATATATATCCATACCAAGAAACCTCTGTACCAGGAATCTCGGACCGTGGGATTGTGTGAGAATTTTTTTATTTTTTAAAATATGTATGCAACGCAAGATTCCTCCATATATATCAGTGTTCTATCAACATACATACGTATATTTGTGCATCTCTGTGTCGATTTTGAATGATTTTCTGGTCATTTTACGCCGCATTGGTATTGGATCAGGTCGGATACTGAACGTTGATGCACTGAAGAAGTACTTGGAATCGGAGATATTTCCCAAACTGGAGAAAAAGCCGTTTGCTGTGCTGTACGTGCACACCGATGTGGAAAGGAGCGAGAATTTTCCAGGAATCTCAGCCCTGCGATCGGTGTACGATGCGATTCCGGTGAACATCAGGGAGAATCTGGAGGCCGTTTACTTTCTCCACCCGGGCCTGCAAGCCAGGCTCTTCCTCGCCACCTTCGGCCGCCTTATGTTCAGCGGAGGGTAAATCACTTACACCACACAGCGCATTTTATAGTAGTATTGTTTTTGGTTAGTTTTTTTTTTTTTTTTTGAATTTGATAAATTGTTTAATTGGTCTCTTCAAATTTTTTTTTTTGTTTAATTGGTTATAAAATCAGAAAATTGGCAAAAAAATTCTCCAATTGAGGATTGGTACAATACATGAAACCTGGTCCATGAAAGAAAATGAATGGTCATGGACACTTTTATGAATCTGGACTATTCATTTCCTTTCATGGACCGAATTTCATGTATCTTATCATTTTTCTTTATCCAACTTGAAGATATCTAGGTCAGTCAATAATTTTTGGGCTTGTGGGGAAATTTTTATTTTTTTAAAAATGTATTTTTGGTGGAAGGTGTATTTGGATGAAATTCTTGGTCATTGAAGAACTGCCTTTTTCATCGTTTTTATGTCATTTTCTAAGTAATCATTCCTTTTATTGGGTAGATTCTAAAGTAAAATGTTACAGTATGATCAAAACACTCAAAAATTTCAAAAAAAGTGGAATTTTTTTGAAATATTGACAAAGATTTTGAAAATTTTATGCCACTCCTACTCTCAAGTATGTCGGTAGATCCTAGAAGTTTAAAGCTAAACCAAAAAATTAGTACTAAAACATTGATAGTCCCAAACAATGCGTTACTTTTTTAGTTCCTAGCTAAAAAATTGGAAATTTTAATCCGCTAAAAAAATTTCATAAAAAGAAGAAGAAGAGTGTTTTAAATATAGCCTGACTAGAGTTTTGCATTATGTTTCAGGCTGTATGGAAAGCTTAGGTATGTGAGCAGGTTGGACTACTTGTGGGACCACGTGAGGAGGACCGAGATCGACGTCCCTGATTTCGTGTACGATCATGATGAGGATCTTGAGTACCGTCCGATGATGGACTACGGATTGGAGAGCGATCACCCGAGGGTGTACGGTGTGCCTGCGGTCGATTCTCCTGCACCCATGTACTCCATGAGGTGCATCTCATAGGAAGATCATTCGTTGCAGGATATAGGTGTGCTTTTTGGTACTAGGGTTTCAAGGTTTAGTGGTGAGCGAGTGTACATAATGTGTTCTGTTTTGGTATGACTTCTTGAAGTGCTAAGCTTATCATTTGCGTACCTGTCGTTTTCGTTTCTCATTCGTAGCGACTTGCTCACTAGCTAGCCCACCAATTTAAGAACAGATTGGTGGATCGTAGCTCGTGGGCATTTGTGTGTAGGGGTATCTTTTACTTGAGCATTTGCACACTGGCATTGGACATGGGATGTTACCATCTCTGATTCTTATTTGCAATGTTCTTGTCGCGCTACATGGTTCTTTCACGTTTCGCCGACCGCTGTCACAGAACTCAATCGCATGAGAACAGGATAGTGATTTGGTGCTACTGGAATGATCCGCTTAGTGTCTGACTATGTCCACCAACCTCTCGAATAGGAATTCACAATATGGCTCACGTTTGGGCTTATATTACTAACTTGTAGGTGATTCATTACCTACCTCTTAGCCAAACTAGATGCTAAGCGTTAGCGCGCCATGCCCACACACCATACATGAAGAAAACGAGAAGGGCAGCAACAAAGACAATCTATACATGTTTTCTGGACGATCCCATGGTTTATGGTACATTTTGCGCGAAAAACTTTCATACATAACCAAATGGAACAAACTAAATTTTAGTTTTTCTTAACTGATATTCCTGAGTGAAGAAGCATTCATCCTCAAGGAAGCAAAAGAAGGCACCAAGAAGATCAGAACCAGAAGGGCAAAAGATGGAGTAAGCTCTATCGAGCTCTCTTGCACACAAAATTCGCTTCTCTGTAGCAGAAATGCATCTAAAGAGCTCTTGAACTTTTAACAGGTGTATTTCGGCCGTGCGTTATGCATTTCTTCAACTATTTCCTGCAAAAAAACATGGCAAATTAGTTATCAGTAGAGAGCAAGTGTTCTAGGTAATGAATCTGCTGTACCCCTTTAACGTCGACCAATTCGGTATGTTACTTCCATCACACGTGAAGAATGTCAAGGAAAGAAAACAATGAGAGTCATACGAATCGTGGGTTCACCTCTAAAGATCTTAAAAAACACGAAATGCGGGTTTTAAGAGAGAGCAAGGCGAAAGTTAGGGGGCATAGGAGAGCCACGGGTTGAGGACAAAGGGCATGACCAAACTGTCTTCTCAGATGAGCACTTTGCTTCGGGACAGGGCTCTCCAACTTGCACTTTCTTGTTTGGATGAGAGAAAAGAGTGAGAAATGATGAGAACGGCAGAGTTCTTTAAAGAAAAGTACGAGCAAATGAAGCCCTTAATTTCCGTCTCGTATTATGTTCTAATTAATTCGAAGTGTCTGAATCAAGGCAACTCGTATGATAACTGAAAAATGATAGACAGTGGCAAGCAAATTCATATGATCGTAAATAAATACAGAACCAGTATTAACCCAGTCAATAACCATGTATATGAACCCAAAATGAATAAACCCGGCATAGAAAAGTTCAGCAGCTCTTTGATTACGCGCAAGATTCATCGACAAAGATTAGTTGTACAGTGAAAATCACATGCTCGAGCTTAACTTATATACAGAAGAATCTTTTTCGACACCGACAAAAACAAGTAAACAGCGGCTGCAAGTACCTGAAATGAGGAATCAAGAAAAGAAGCAACACAGAGATGACACTTCAACAACTGAAAAATGGCGCTTACTCTTCAGGGTTGAAATGAAGAAGAGCAGGCATTATGTGAGGCAGACCGCCTCTCTGGACCCAATGCAAGCCAGCTTGGGAGAGGCCAAAATAGGTCGGCATAGCCAGGGTGGGCTACGAGTTGGTCAACACTACGATCCCCTAAATGGTAAATCTCAGGTTCTTTACCACGCGATCCCCTGAGTGCATCATAGTCGTCGTGATAGTTTTCGTCAAATGTATTACAAGTGTCATTCAAGAAGAAAATGCAATTCCCTTTGCAGTTGCCTTCGAAATCTGCAGCAGAAACAGTGAAGGAGCAATCTCTGCCCGCAAAAAATATCCTATCGCCAGGATCCGGCACCTCTACCCATTTGTGTTCTTCCTCGTCCAGTTTAAAGACAAGGAACCAGATCGCGATTTCATTCCAAGCAAACTTCGCAATCTCCCAAGTTTCAGTCATCAGATCAAACCGATCATTATTACTCGGTGGCACAATCCAACGGCTATTCAGTAACCAGAGTTCCCCGCATGACTCCACCAAATACCTCCTGTTACGCCCGGGGGGATCCAAGGGCGATGAATATTCAGTAATGTTCAAGGAGGAATCGATTACGAGAAAATCTCCCTCGAAACTCAGAGCATAGATTTTCCCTTTGAAGTTAATGAGGTCACTGTAGTTCTTATATCGGGCTTCAACAAACCGTATCCACCTTTCATCCCCTAGTCTCATAGCACTTAACTGGCCTCCGTTTATCACAACCACCATCAAATCGTCCGAGTCCGATAATGAGAGAAGAACTGATTTAGAAACCATGTTAACATTGTGCTGAGCGATGAAGCCTGGATTAAAGTCTTCTTGGTGATCAACTTCGTATTCTATACCTAAACTCCACGATCGACAAACTTTAGAGATGCGAAACTGGGACAGATCCAGCATTCTCGGAAAATTTCCAGGTAGGGGTGTGATTATATCGGTTGATAGGGGATTGAGAAGTCGCATTCTATTACCTTGGGGAGCATTACTCTCTGAGACCTTGATAAGCCACGATTTGGGCGGAGAATTGGAGGGGTTGTGGAGTGGTTCAAGGCGGTAGACGGTGGCCTGGGTGAGGGCGTAGTGGGCTGGAGGGTGGGGAAAGGAAAGGCGGATGATCGGGAAAGGGAGAGGAGGAGGAGGAGGAGGCGGCTGTTCCAGAGGAAGTGAGGAGCGCCATGAGGAGCAGGTGGATCTGAATTGGAGGACGTCGATTTGGGTGGCAAGGCGTTTCCCAATGGATGTTAGTAACTCCAGCGGGAGCTCCGACCACCCGCCGCCTGTGGTTGCCATTTTCCTTTTCAAATGTTTTCCGGCGGGAGAGTATGTTTTTGCGTGGACTCAAATGAGGCCGGCTGCTGATCAAAAAAGAAATGAGGCCGGCTTATATTTTTAAGGGTTAATTATATTGACCTCCGCTGGGATTTTTGACAAATACAGAGACCTCCCTTGTAGTCTTTGAAAATATGCTGACCTTGAAGGGGTGATAGACGAGCCAATTGAGCCAAGCATGTTGGTGATCAAGCTTGGTTTGATAACTTAATGAGCTTTAAAAATATTTTCAAGTTTAGTTTGTTTATAAGACAAGCTGATCGCAAGGAAACTTTAATCAAGCCAAACACGAGACGATGGTAGTTTGAATTTTTATACATAAAAAGCTGAATGAGTCAAGTAGTAGCTTGTTCAAGCTTGGCTTGAAATCTTACAAGCTTGGTTTGTTTATGTAGCAAACTAATTTCGAACAAGGTTTTAATGAATGAACACGAGCTCAGTAGCTTGGTTCATTTAGCAATCCTACTCACCTGTTTGGGTAATAGATCCTAAAATTTTACTATTGTGCCCCTGATCAAAATTTGAACCCCTATAAATACCCCTGTTCTTCCTCGTCTTTTCATATATTCCTGACCAAATCCAAATCCAGCCACCACAGCGGGTATACTCAAATAGATAGTATCAAAATTCTAGATATGTAAATATACAGAGGCATGTGTACCTACAACGACTGAATTTTTTCCTTGGGAAATACCTCAGTCAAAGAAGGAAAATCCTATCTGAAACTCCTAAAAATATTTTGGTCGACAAAACTTTTGGTTATTTAAAAACTTGCGTAACCAACACCAAAAAGCAATTCTTACATAATAAAAAAGAATGCGCAACTATTTTGGGTATACCACACACCCCTATGCGTAACTAAGACCATAAAAATACGTAAATAGAGAGCAAAAAGGCTCAAAAGCTCGTGTTCGGGCTTATATTAACTGGTAGGTGATTCATTACATACCTGCTAGCCCAACTATGTGCGACCTAAGGCTAAGATGTTTAGTATTAGCACGCCATAACCGCACACCGTACATGAAGTATATGAAAAGGGCAACAAAGAAGACAATCCGAGACCATCCCATGGTTTTTGGTACATTTTGCACAAATAACATTCATACATTACCAAATGGAACAAACTTAATTGAAGTTAACTAGTACAGTTTTTTTTTTTCTTTCTACACACAAATTCCTGAGGGAAGAAGCATTCATCCGGTCAATGAAGCAAAAGGAGGCCCCAAGAGGATCGGAGCTCGGGCAAACAAAATACAACCAGAAGGGCGAAAGATGGAGTAAACTTTATCGAGCTCCCTAGCTCAAAATCTGCTTCTAATGCATCTAAAGAGCTCTTGACCTTTTAACATGTGTATTTCAGCTGTGTTCATTATGCATTTCTTCAACTATTTCCTGCAAAAAAACATGGCACCAGTGGTCAGTGATATGTGGTGTAGGTGGCAGATAAGGATAGCAACGTATCAGTCTAAGGTTTCAGTAAGCTGGAAAGGGTAGGTATGACACGGATCTTAAGAAAGCTTGACCTTCGGTTAGAACTGCCTCTCTCTAAGGCTGGTCTAAGGTCTTTGACTCTCAGGGTTGGCCTTCAGCCATGACAACCTTCGATACTAAGTCACCTTGTCTCCTTAGGTCGTTAGGACTTGGTGCCATGTAACACAACATTTTTCAAAAGACAAAAGGACTGCATAAAGATGATATACAGAGTAATCAAAGCCAAGGAACAAATTTTGGTCATCAATATGCAAACACACAAAGCTAATTAAGACCAAAAAACATTATGCATAGAAAATACCCACAAAAAACATAAAAATGCATGGGGCCTTTGTCTTCTTGGAGTGATGGGACCATTAGTTTATGTAAAGAAAAATACAAAACTTCAAAGTTTCTATACTAATGTTTAATTCTAAATTCTAATCCTCCCACATGGCCCCTTCATTGCCAACTCTCAGCTCTGTCTTCAATATCAAACTATGATAGCAGATGGATATAATGCATGGACAAAAATCTGCTTCAAAAAATAAGCTAGCAAAGAAAATGATGGAAAAGTTTGCAAGCGTTGTTTAACCCAAAACACATGCACAATTGTGCACACATAAATTTAACAAAGATCAGTGTATAGTGCAAAATCAAAAGCTCAACTTGCATGCATATACATCTCTTGTCTTTTTATTTATTTTTTGAAAATCAAGCACATACATCTCTTTCAACACTGACAAAAATCAAGTAACCATTGGCAGCAAGTTTACAAAATAAGAGTGAAAGAAAAAAATAACTGAAGAAAGGACACTTACTTTTTAGGATTGAGATGAAGAAGATGAAACTGTTGCAAGCCAGCTTGGGAGAGGCCGAAATAGGTCGGCATAGCCAGGGTAGGCTACTAGTTGATCAACACAGTGATCCCCTACAAGGTAAATCTCAGGCTCTTTACTACCTAATCCCCTAAGAGCATCATAGTCATCGTGATAGTTTTTGTCATAGATACTACAAGAGTTCAAGAAGAAAATACAGTTCCCTTTGCAATTGCCTCCTGCAAAATCTGCAGCAGAAACCGAGAACGAACAATCTCTATCTGCAAACAATATCCTATTACCTAGGTCGGGCACCTCTCCCCATTTGTGTTCTTCCTCATCCAGTTTGTAGACATTGAACCAGATCACCATTTCGTACCAAGCAAGTTCTGTGAGTACAATATTAGCCTCCGGATAATACCACACATTGTCTGATTGCGTTCTCCACTCTCTATCCAGTAACCAGAGTTCTCCACATGACTCCACCAAATACTTCTTGTCAACCATAGGGAATTTCCATGGAGCTGAAAACTCACTAATGTTCAAGGAGGAATCAATTACCAGACAATCTCCCCAGGGATTCACAGCATAGATTTTCCCTTTGAAGTTACTGAGGTCACGATATGACTTACCTTGGTATTCAACTAGTGGTTTCCATCTTTCATCCCCAAGCCTCAGAACACCTACATCGCCTTTGTTGTATATCACAACCACAATCAAATCATTCGAGTCCAAACGACGATCAGTTAAAAAAACCGCTTTCTCAACCGTATTAACCTCGTCTTGTGCCATGTTGAATTCATTAAAATCCAACTCGTCCGGATGATTACACACGTACATTATACCTACCCACCACGATCGACATATTTCGGAGATTCGAAATTGCGATAAGTCGAGAATTTTCGGAAAACTTTGAGGTAGGGGCGTGATTATATCCAGTGATAGGGGATTGAGAAGTTGCATTTTACCTTGGGAGAGACGACTCTCTGAGACCTTGATTACGCATGCTTGGGGCGGAGAACCGGAAGGGTTGTGGAGTGGTTGGAGGCGGTAGACGGTGGCTTCGGTGACGGTGTAGTGGCAAGGAGGGTGGTAGTAGCGATTGGGGACGATTGGGAAAGGGAGTGTGAGAGGGAGAGGAGGCGGCCATGTACCGAAGGGAATCGAGGAGCGCCATGAAG